>VZQC01014540.1:1514401-1557440 GCA_009823505.1 Rhizomys pruinosus
TTGTTGTTGTTGTTGTGTTTTTTGTTTTTTGTTTTTTGTCTTTTTGAGACAGGGTCTCCTTTTAGTCCCAGCCGGCCTGGAGCTCACTCTGTAGACCAGGTGGGCCTTGAACTCATAAAGATCCACCTGCCTCTGCCTCCCAAGTGCTAGGATTAAAAGCGTGCGCCACCACGCCCAGCTTAGAACTCTATCATTTTCTAGCGAGTGGTTCATAAGAGCATGCGATCCCACTTAGCACAGGAGCAGGCTGTCACCATCTTCTGAAATGTTCCTCCATCTCTCTTGTTGCTATTCAAAGCAGCAGATTTGTTTCTCACCCTAGAGTTGGGAATTTTGGCATGCCAGATTGCAAATGTACCAAACACCAAGTAGTGGATGGGTTATTCTTAGTCTCTTTATACGCCAGGGAGAAAATGGGGCAGTGTACGTCTTTGCATCAAGCGAAGTGCTTTGGAAACTAAGAGCTCGGCTGGACCTAGTTTAGCAAGGTTACTACTGTCGGGCTAGAAAAGCCCCGGGTCATGAACTGGAGGAATTAGAACCCCAGTGAACAGACAAGAATCTTAGGAACTGTACAGGAGGTTGAAGAATGTTATCACAGTGATCAGATTTTTTATTAAAAAACAGTTCAGCAGGGAGTTGAGGAATGGCTCAGTGGGGAAAAGGCTTGCTGTGTAGGCACAAGGACCAGAGTTCTGATCCCCAGAAGCCATGGAAACGTCTAGGTCTCGAGACTGGTTAGAGTTAGTCTACTCTGCATTCAGTGAGAGACCCCGTTTTAAAAACTGAAGTAGAGAGGTACATTCAGAAAGAAAGAATAAATTAAGTTTTAAAATAAGTTAAAAACTGTGATTATGGATGAGAAATTCCTTCAATACCAGCTAACATCTGTGGGTCACAATGTGAAGGCGCCACTGGTACGGGGGTGGGGGTTGCCTCAGCCCAGCTGTGGGAAAGCTTTCTGTCATTACCTCCTGTCGTTTCTCTGCCTTGGTCTGATTCCATCAGTTCTTTCCCCTTTCTCACTCCCTGCCCAGTCACTGGGGTCCCGGAGACATGTATGGACCCCAAAGACAGTCATTACAAGTGCAGAAAAAACGGCTTCTCTTTCTTCTATTATAAAGCAAGCCAGGCATACCCAGGGCAGAGGCAGGTAGATTGCTATGAGTTTGAAGTCAGCCTGGTATATGTAGGGAGTTCTAGGCCAGCCTGGATCAGAAATAAAATAAAATAAAATAAAATAAAATAAAATAAAATAAAATAAAATAAAATAAAATAAAATAAAATAAAATAAAATAAAAACAAAAAGTCAAGGAAGAGCTCACCCTAGATAACTTGCACTGAGGTTTATAATGTAAAACTCAGACTGGACTTTGTTAATCTGTCTTGGGTTTTGAGACTGCCCATCAAATCTGGGGCCAGACTATCAGGTTGATTGTTTTTCTTTATTTTTGGAAGAAGCTGTATCTTGCTATGGCTGAGCTTGCTGGCAGCCAACTGCGTTTCCGATTAGAAGGCTTCTTCATAAATTACAAACCACCAGAGTGAGAGTCATTATGTAGAACGGGGCTCGGCCATCTGGTCATCCACTCTCAACATGATAAAGGCTATCAGCCTGGCTCTGTGGTTTGGCGACTTCAAGGGGCCTTCGGCCATAGCACTGAAAGAAAATAAGATGCCTTCATTCTAAGATCGCTTGGATTTTCATTTGCTGATTCATTCATTCATATTTGGGGGCTGGGAATTGAACCCAAGTCTTCTTGTCCTCTCAGCAAACACTCTGCCAAAGACTAATTAACATCCCCACACTCTCATTTGGCCTTTTCATCCTTTTACTGTCCAGGCACTACAAAAGGTGGTTGTTACTCCCATTTAACAGATGGAGCAACTGAGCAATGAAACCATTAAGGGCTTGATGTCTAAATGATTTTCAAGCACAGAGCCAGTGAAGAAAGCAGATTTGCTCTTTGATTCACTAGTGAGAAGGAAACAGAGCCCTTTTCCCTGGTTCCCTTCTATAATGGGATACTGCACACACATTTCATTGCCATTTTCTGAAAGGTTCTATCAATGGAGTTACAGGTGCATTGAAGGGGGAGAATGGGCTTTATACTGAACAGGTAACAGGAGGCATTTTACAATCCGTCCATCCTAGCTGCTACAGGGGGAAAATGTTTGTTTATGAAGCTGATAAAAAAAAGGGAGCAGGAATTCATCTTTATCTTTTATAATTGTTACATCTGTTTATTCTCTGTGGTGTGTGTGTGTGGGTGTGAGTGTGTGTGAGTGTGTGTGTGTACAACTTGCAGAAGTTGGTTCTTTTCTCCCATCGTGTTAGTTTCAGGGATGGGACTTAGGTCATCAAGCTTGGCACCAGGCATTTTCACCTACTGAGCCATCCGAACCGGCCCAGGAGCTAATTCATTAATTAGCAAAAATCAGGAAAGGGTACTTGCTCCTCACCTCGGGGAACTTTGGAAAACATCCTACTGGAGGTGCGGCTGTCCAGGCCTTCCTCCTCCACAGTACTGGGGATCAAAACCAGGCTCTTAGGGATTCCAGATTAGCATCCTCCTCTGAACAGATATTCTCAGACCTCTTTTTTCTTCAGGAAAAAAATGCCTGGTCAGTAAAGCTAAAACTGGCCAAATCAAAGAACTCCATGGCTCAGCACAGGCTTTGGTGTGCTGGCAAGAATGAGTGTTCAAGGCCAGCCTGGTCTACAGAGTGAGTTCCAGGACAGCTGGGGCTACAGGGAGACCCTGTCTCAAAAAGACAAAAAAAAAAAAAAATGAGTGACTCATCTCCCCCCACCATTCACGAGCATTTCTTTCAGGCTACAGTTAGTATTTCAGAAGCAGCACGGTGTGGCAGAGTCTTCCAAAACCAGAGTCAACCTGTGTGTGGCTGAGGGGGGCTTCTTCTCACCTTTGCTCTGCTTCCAGTTCTTTCCCTGTGAAATGGGTCTAGGATGACCCCAACTTGATGGGGTTGCTGGGAAAAAAAACTGTTACAGTGAACAGAGAACTACTCAGAGAACACTCGAGCATTTTACTACTCTCTCTCTCTCTCTCTCTCTCTCTCTCTCTCTCAATTTATCAAAATCAACGAGAGGCCGACTAAGGTAGCAGAGCTCATTTTATACCACCAGTTTCATGACTCATTTTCATGAATCAAAATCATGCATTTGACTTTGTATGACCTACTGACATTACCAATTAGCATAGCTAAGTGCTAAGTGAAAGCCAAGTCCTCCAATCTATACACACATACACACACACACACACACACACACACCACACAGACACCACACACACATGTACACACAGACACACAAACACAGATACTATCACTAATGAAAGGCTCCTATGCACACATAAACTTGATTCCAATAGTTTGTAGTAACAATTTAAGACTGCTTGGGCGTGGTGGTGCATGCCTTTAATCCTAGCACTCAGGAGGCAGAGGCAGGCGGATCTTTGTGAGTTCAAGGCCAGCCCAGTCTACAGAGTTCCAGGACAGCTGAGGCTACAGGGAGACCCTGTTTCTCAAAAAAAAGACTGCATGTGTGTGCCTATATTTATTGTGTTGTAAAGATACAATGATAAATTTGGACATTTTTCTACTAACATTCAGAAGACATTCAGAAAGTTTTCACCTGGTCTATATTACCAGACTCTTTCTATGATCAAAGAAGGTTGGTTTTTATGAACCACAGTAAAAGAAAGACATAGGGTATTTTTAAATTTGGCAATTCCGTACATGTACACGTGTGTTTTGGCCAGACTCACCATGCCAATGCTTCCTCTTACTCCCTTTCTTCCCCATGGATTCTTTCTTCTTCACAATAAGGCCCCTTCCTTCTTCCATGTTTTTTAAAATGACCCACTGACTGAGTTTAATTGGGCTGCTTACACGAGCACGGAAGGGGGTTACTTACTGGAGAATGGGCAGCCCATCAGTGACTACACCACTGAATAAAAATAACTCCCCCATTGCTCAGCAGCCAGTAGCTCCCGAGGTAGGAGTGGGGCCTGATAAGCCCTCCCCAATCTGTGATGGAGTGTTGACCATCCCCAGGTTGTGAAAACAACCGCAGGTAATGTATGCAAAGGCCAAGTCATGTCCAGAAGACAGCGCTCACAGCAGTCCTCCAGCTCTCTTTCTCCACTTCTCCCATAATGTACCTGAAGGGTATTTTAAAAGTCTGTGTTAACTATATAACTGCTACCCTCCTTCCACAAAAATAAAAAGGATTAAGAAAATGTCCTAGAGTGGTTCAACAAACTAGTAGATCTGTGCTTACAAGTTTTATCAAATCTGTTTTGTTTTCAAAGTATTTTGAGTTTAGTTCATTTTTGGTTTCTGTTTTTGTGGGACAGGGGACCACTCTTTAGTCCAGACTGGCCTGGAACTCACTATGTAACCCAAGATGTCCTCAAACTCCTAGCAATCTGCTTGCCTCCAACTCCTGAGTGCTGGGGTTAAAGACATAAGCCACCATGCCCAGCTTTTATTTTATTTTTAATTGACACATAATAATAGCATAAATCGATGGGCAATGTTCCATTCCTAAAAAAAATTAATCTCATGGGGGCATTTAGGTTTTCTGCATGTTTTATAACAGTTTTATAAATAGAGAAAAGTATGTGTATATTCTTCATATGGTTCTTAAACAAAGCATATGATATTATAAATTCCAAATAAAGTTTCCATACATAATTTTCTAGTTGAAGACAAAGATTATTTGGAGATAACAGAAGCTGCATATTATGAACTCTAAGAAAAGGATGCTTTAAGTACCATGGGGGTAAGGGGTTAGAGGCTAGGTATACACATACTGTCTTCATTTATTCAGAGCAAGACTAAGCCAGTCACTAGTGATCTTGCATGGGACATAAAGCCAGACTTCCTGGTCTGCTCTCCTCAGCTGTGACTGCCTTGCACGGTGATAGTAGCTCTGCCTGGCATTTGGGTATCTTACATTGTTGCTTGCAGGTCTTTAGTCAAAAGCCATGCTGATTTTATTGCCTCTTTTTACTCCCCAAACCATCAGAGCTTTCAACAGTAACTTAATGGGAAGCAGCTAAATAGTTTAAAAGAGAAGAGACAAAAATGATCCTTTCAAAGATCCTGAAGCTTAAGACCGAGAAAGAGTATGACCTTGTCCCAGCCTGTGCCTTTCCTCCAAAGGCCTATGCTCTAGGGGATCCCACACTCCCCCAGGTCCCTTTGCACACCCCCTCACAGGGTGCTCTTGCACTGGAGTTCACTTTTGTAAAAGAAGGAGGAGGTCTCAAACTTGACTCCAGAGTCTGGAGTGTCTTCAACCTTCCCTAGAACACTAAATCTGTGCTGCTTCTTTTCAATCCCCTTGTAAAGGGGACAGTCAGCTCGCAATATCCATCTTGGGACATGTTTCCTTCTCCTTCCGTTCTGCTTTACCAGAAACTCTTAACACACACAAAGAAACCACATGCCCTCCTCTGAGTGCTACATACCAACAATGAAGTATGCCTAAATCATTGCTGTGACCACTCAGAAAGCTGCTGGGCCTCTCCAGTCCATCAGGACACATACTGCTACCCCCAACGTGAATTTCATCCCTTAGTATTATTGTGTGTCAATTTCCTATGAGATAAAACATTCCATCTTGCAGGGGAGCACATAAAGCACAGGATGTTCCAAGGAGAGAGAAAACATTCTATCCTGCAGGGAAGCTCCTTAGGACCCAGTATGTTTTGAGGAGATGTGAAGCTTTCCATCCTAGCTCAGGAAGAAAACAACACGCAGGCTTCAGAAGTCCCTGAACATGACCAAGTTCACCAGGCCTCTCCCTCCCGGTGTAAGTATAAGTAGTAGAGACTGCTCCAACACTCTCAGATCTGCAGCTAGGTGAGTCCAGCTGCCTGGTCCAGACTCAGTCTGCCTGAGCTACCTGGAAGAGACACCCTCCAACCTATTGGGCTGCCTGCAGATTATACTATGCACTCCAGGCTTCCTGCTTCTCAGAGCTGTCACCCATGCTTGGTGATGTAGCCATCTTTGAGCCATCTCTGCTCCTGCAAGTAACCCAATAAAACTCACTGGTTCACCAGATTGGGTTTAGGTGGTATCCTTACTTTGCTCTATGCTTAGTTCCCTGTCTGCTGTTAGTAGATAGACATTTGTTCACATTTTCCCAGTCACACAAGAATCTAAGGTAATTGAGACAGGTAGCCATTTTGCCAGGTTTTATTCAAGTTGGATGAATGATCTGGTGGGAAGTTTGAAAGTAATGGATTGCAGGGCTTGTGTCAGTGATTTGTGGCTCCCACTCTCAAATGTTCCTTTCCTATTTCAACTCCATTAGAATGGATAATTGAGAAGCAACTACACAGATGGGAATGCACCCATCCATCCATTCAGCAGATATTTCAAGATGAGGAGAGGGACTTCAAATTTGCTAACATGCAACTGAATCTCCTCAAAAGAGGCAGATTGTAGCAGAGTGGAAGAAAGGCTAGGAAAACCTTAGTATTCGTACGCTACAGACATTCCATAATCACATTTACAAAGAGCAAGGAAGAAGACGGAGCTGTACACAGATGCATTACAGATCCTCCAGCACATCTCTGTCTCCTTAGATGCATTAAGATATTCTTAATGGAATTATACCTTGCTTTTTTTCAAAACAGCCATACTACCCTGAAGGTGCCTGATCTTGTCTGATCTTAAACCTGAAAAGAAGCAAATTTTTGATGTTTTGTGACTTCTTAAAGTATGGTTTTATGCTAAATCTCCCTCCTTATAGATTGCATGACTCACCTTCAAGGATAAAATTAATTTGAGAATTTAAAACCTTGTTTGACCTTGTTACATCCAGACTAGAACCTGACATTGCAGGGCCTCAAAAGTCATTTACTGTGTGTTTCATTAAAAAAGAATATTCTGTTAAGTAAATGAGTGAGTGAGTTAGCTATGTAACTGGGTTTGCTGTTGCTGCTGCTGTTTGTTTGACCAGACAAGGTGTCACTATATTTCCCATGCTGGCCTTAAAGTCCTGAGTATCCTCCTCCACAGACTTTCTAGCATCCAAGCTACATACCCCTTCTAGATCATACCATTTATCTTTGCTATAGAATTTTTTGTTTTGTTTTGCTTTGTTTTTGGTATTTTTGAGACAGGGTCTCCCTCTACCCCCCAGCTGGCCTGGAACTCACTATGTAGACCAGTCTGGCCTTGAACTCACAGAGATCCACCTGCCTCTGCCTCCCAAGTGTTGGGGTTAGAGGCTTGTGCCATCATGCCCAGCTGATACAGAATTTCTTATCCTGAATTGAAATTTTAACTATACACACACACACACACACACACACACACACATACACACACTACACATATGCATGCATATAAGCTTTATTGTTTTGTCTGTGGTAAAAATGAAATTCCATTTTATTTATCTTTACCTCCTCTGGTCTCCTTACAGATGCTTCCAATCCCTCACACTCTATCTTCAGATACTTAGACTGTCAGGAACTTCATCAATTAAGAATCTTTATAGACATTTATAGAACTGAAACTTCCCTCTTTTGTATAGATGATCAATGTCAGAAACAACAAAGAACCTTGCTTAGTTTTATGGCAAGGATATGCTTTGTAACATAACATACAGAGGCTTTTCCACTTCTTTCATGCCAGGGGCTATTTGCAACTGCAAAGTCCAAGAACTGTAGTTAAATAAGGTCCTGAAAAATAGCAGTCAGAAATAGTAGCCAACCCTGGCCCACTGTAGGCAACCTGAAAGGACAGCTTGGCTCAGAGACCTGACCTTGGTCTGGCTTTCTAGGTAGCAAGCTTCTTCAGTGCTTTAATATACCCAGAGAGAGCTAGCTCCCTGCTGGCAGAATTAAGAGACATTTGTACACTTTAATTTTCTCATCTGAAAAAAAAATAATAAGATAACATCTGCTGCATCTAACATGCAGGCAGCAGGGAAATAAGTGCAGAAAAACAAAAATCTTGAGCTTTCAATAAAATCTATTCTCCACCTCCTCCTAACCTTATCAAAACTGAACCACTGGACAAAATAGTATCAATAGTTGTTTTTTTCTCTCTCCCTTCTCTCTATTTTTGAGGATATCAGAATAACATGTAGGTGGACCAGTTCAAAAGCCCAGAAAACATGGTACTTCCAGGTCCTGGAATCCTAGAGACGAGGGAACTGAGATTATTTTACTTAGCAAGGCATTTCTAGACATTTATCTTTCTAGCATTACCACTTAGACACAACAGGAATTTCACCAAGAGGAATTTGGGCTAATCAGAAATCAAGAAAATCAGGTCCTTCCTCTTTCTTGAATATATACAACTCTAAGAACAGGAACTGGTAAATACTTGAAACTTCTAGAAAAAGAACCTTCTAGCTACTTAAGGGAGGACACGTCTAGGGAAGATTTACAAAGTGTGAAAACTCAGATATATCTAAAGAAGCCAGTATTAGCCGCAAGAAATCAAGGAGACAAATCATAATTGCAATTGCATTAAAAACAGACAGCCTACATATCCCCCTGATAATCTTACCAGCTCTCTAACTGCACCCCAAAGCTCTATATGATAAAAAAGTAGCCATTATCAACTTAGAGCACACCTTTTGAAGTCCAAGAGGAAGCACATGTGTTTGAGAATAGATTGAAAAATATGACCGTGGACCCATTTCGAATGACTGATAGATTTGTGGGGTGTCCACTTTCACTTCCACAGTACCAAGGGAGGGAGGCAGTAGACAGGGCTCCTCCTAGACTCACACCCCCTCTTCATGAGGCAATGCCAGAACTTTCCAGATCCTTTCTAAAGGTTGCCACTGTAACTTTTTTACAAAGCTCCATTCACACAATTCACTAATTCTAACTGTAAATCTTTATTATTGAGATTTCCTTCTCCTAAGCAGTAATTCCTTCTGCTCTGGTGGGGAGAAGGATGATTTGTTGTTGTGGGTTTTTTTTTTTTCCATTCCTGGTTATTTATAAGATAT
Source organism: Rhizomys pruinosus (assembly GCA_009823505.1). Classification (NCBI taxonomy): domain Eukaryota; kingdom Metazoa; phylum Chordata; class Mammalia; order Rodentia; family Spalacidae; genus Rhizomys; species Rhizomys pruinosus. Next base: position 1,523,415 of record VZQC01014540.1, read on the forward strand.
CTACTCTAGATTAGTCCTGCTTGAGTGACACCCTAAATGGCTCCATTCTGCAGCGCTACTCTCCTTCTGATGGGAGACTGACAACCCCTACTTAGAATGTCTTTCATGGAACACAATGAAGTGTGAAACTGCTGTGAAAGGGCCGTGTTTCAAAACAAACATCTCTATAATAAGCACTTAAAACACTTTTCATTAATATATTTCTTTGTGTATAAAACAAAAGCTTAATGCTGCAACATGGCCTTTGACAAATTTTTTTTAAAAAACAAACACTATTTCAATTTTTAGCTAGACTGAAATAATGAAAATGTAAGAGAGGCTTGTTTGAAATTTTACGCACACACGCTCAACGCTGGCTCAAATGGTGTTATTTCTGACCAAAATATTAAAGTTCAATAAAAATGCAAAGGCAAAAGCATGAATTAGTAAACACAGAATCTCAACCTTTCCCTCTCAGCTATTAGCAAATACCTGTGGTTTAGAGAGATACAGTTCCCTGTAATCCTTATCTGAATTTGCAATTAAGACTTCAGGCTCACAGATATCTACACAGTTTGGTACACTGTTCTGCTCTCTTAATTTTAAATGACTGGACCCAAATCAAATCAGGCTTCAAATGCATTGAAAAGCAAGTGTCTAATGTCTAATTGAATTAATAGATAGCGCTGTTTTAATATAGGTAATGCTTACTACCAGCTTAGGCAGCCAGGAGCTGTAGGGTAGAAATGAACAAATGAACAGTATCTTCTATGAATACAAGAAGACAGAATGTGGAAAATGAAAATCCTGCTTGGATAGCTGGTCCTGTAACAACGATGACTCGATTTTTTTATGATCCTTTATATAAATATAAAAGCAGTAAACTCGTGCTTTTTTGCTGCCTGACCTCTTCCTTCCAGCTAAATGAGCTTTGAATTAGAGTCCCATTCGTCCCCGTTCATTTGTGAATTCCAATGGGCTCCTGAGAGGGCCTCCAAATGAAGCCCTTTTGAGTGTTCTTTTTCAATCTCTCCTGAGCTTCTCTCAGTTTATCACAAATGAACAATCATGTTGAAAGGGGCTCCGTCTGTTTAATGTCATTAGCGATTGTTTCATAAAACAAACAGCCGCTGCACCATTCGGCTGCAGTTAATCTTACATCTAAATGTGGTGGCACTCAGGGCTCGCCTTAGACCAGCTCGTTCTCACCAATGCAGGCCTCTTAATCTATTGCAAGACAAGGCTCTTATCTCTGCTGGGTTCAGAGCAGGGATTTCTTTGTCCAAATACTAAACCAAACCCAGTTAACATTGTGTATCCAGAATTGCTTTTATTTTTAACTCCTGGGCATTTTTTTTTAGGTGACCCAAAGCCTGAGGTATATTCACATATTGACTGTACTGTTTTTACAGATATTTCCTTAATACTGACTAAGTCAAGTTCTTTTTTCAAGTTGGCGCCTGCAAGGCAGCCTAATCAGTGAAGCTGGGAATCCTGTCTGATAATCGGCTAGACTAACAACAAAAACACACATACAGACCCGTGGGTGGGGGGATGATAGTACCTGGAAAGTCAAAGACTTCAGGAGGTTACATAGCCACAGCAGAGTCCAACTATCCACCCACCCACATTATGTCCATCTGTTACTGTTATCCCAGACAACAGTTAGATCATTATTTAGTACTAATATAATAAGCCTTTATTTATTTATTTATTTATTTATTTATTTATTTATTTTTGTCTTTTCGAGACAGGGTCTCCCTGTAGCCCCAGCTGTCCTGGAACTCACTCTGTAGACCAGGCTGGCCTCGAACTCACAAAGATACACGCCTGCCTCTGCCTCCAAGTGCTAGGATTAAAGGCATGCACCACCACACCTGGCATAAGCCTTTTACAGTATATTATTTTCCACTGAATCAGCCAAATAACCCCTAAAATGATATTGTTGTTGCCCCCATTTCCAGATAAAATGACTGAGACTTGGAGAGATGAGGAAACTTTGTAGGGGTTATTATGCTGGTCAAGGCAGACCCATGATTTAAACAAAGTCTAACTGGCTTTAAACACATATGTTCCAGCCCAAGGTCCCTTTTAGAACTAATTATTCCACCAATTTCAAAATACATGTCTATAACAATCATAAATACTGCACTTTCTAGGAAATTCTAATTTATGAATTCTTGTCCCTCTGCCAAATGCACCCAAGGTTTTCAAGGAGAAACATAATTAGGGTCCTAGGCTAGAGTTCTCAGAGGCAGAAAGCAGCATTTGGCTGCTCAGACCCAGACAGTGAGGACCATGTCCCAGTTAGACCAAGTAAACTTCCCAATTTCACCGCTACAGCTACAGCTAAATGGAAGCAGACTGAGGCCAGTTTCTCCAACAGTCCTGACAGGTGAAAACTTGGGTTTAGATCTACAACACTATGAGCCATGAAACCTCCAGTACCCGTCCACAAGCGGCTCATTTGCTGATTTTGTATTTGATTTTTAAAAGCCTTCCATTATTTTTAAATTTTCACTTGGCCCCTATCAACAATCAAAACACACCACAAGGCAGAATCTAAGTACCAAGCTTATTACACTGTGATGACCAGTCACTCAGGCAGCCTATCAACCAGAAAATCTGATTAAGTAGCAGTTCTGATCCCAAGATGAGGCTAAGAACCAGCTAAAATAACATTTGCCACCTAAGGTGACTAGACAAGACTACACTAGACTAGACTAATTTGGTAACTTTTTATTGTGGCAACAACGGATTAAAGAGAATCAGAAAGTCAGACCTCATTCATTCTCCTTAGAGTAAGGCTCAGCTCTTCAGAGGGGACAAACACATTTACCTCCAAGCATTTGTCTTTACTGTTCTTGCAGTGAATATGTTATTCCTCTCCCTCATTTGGACACTTCCCAGTCAACCTTCAGGTCCCAGCTCAAACATAACTTCTTCAGCAGTGTAATCCCATTTCGTTGTACACCTAAATGGTGTAAGTATTCCCTCTGACAGCTTTCACAGCATCCAGGGTTTAGCCATGTTGCAGAACTTATCACCTGTGTGTGTCCCCATCATGTCTGTAAGCACATGAGGTGGGGACCCATTTCTTGCTTACTGCTGTCTCCTGAGCATGAAGGACAATGCCTGGTAGAGATGTGGCACTCTAAACACCACCCGGAGTGATGGATGGATAGAGGGATGAGCATCACTCTTGAATTACCATATTCTCATAACCATTCAAAATCATACACAGACAAATTTAATAGAAAGAGAATGGACACACATGCACACAACCATACACAGAATGCATTTAACTGAATTTTGTGGCCTGAGATTTTTCTGTTCTATCATTAAGACTGAGGACACAAGGACATTTTAGATGGAGTTAGAAATGTCCCATAGAAAGGCCAGATTTTATTCAATAGAAGGATCAGGAGACAGAGGATATACATACTTAGGCTTGCGATTTTGACCAGAAAAATTGGTATTTTATCAATATGTAGTTTCCATTCAATTTCATAAATGGTCCTTGGCCTCTGCCAGGAGGACAGGGGCTCTGCTAGGCATTAGGAGGTGGTCAGAGATGAATAATTAACAATCACATTCCTAGGAGTATTTGTGGGGCTGGAGAGATGGCTCAGCAGTTAAGAGCACTGACTGCTCTTGCAGAGGACCCAGGTTTGATTCCCAGCACCCACACGGAGGCTAAGAACCATTTTTAACACCAGTTCCAGGGGAATCCAATACCCTCTTCTGACCTCCGCAGCACTGCACAACATGGGTACACCAACCTACATGCAGACAGTACACTCATACACATAAAATTTAAAAAAAAACTGAAGAAGGCAAGGGAGGGCAAGGCTATCTGGTGCAGGCAGTGCTTCTGAAGGCTTCAGACATCTGTTCAGTCTCCCTTGTTGACCCAGGCTCAGTTGGCAGCCTTAAGCCCATTAATTCCCTTCCCCATGTCCACGCAGCCATCTACTGGGAAGGAACATTAGGGTCTAGGAGAGAAAGGGTAAGTCTAGAAAGCACTCCGCTAGTATTTGCCTCCTGCTATGCTCACTCTACCCACACAGGAAGCAAGGGAAAGGAAGTGTGCCAGTGCCTTGTTCTTGGCTTCTTTCTTCCTAATAGCTGGGATTTCCCTGTACGAACTCCAGCTCTTCCAGGATCAGCTCTGAGAGAAGCAATCATTTCTTAGTTTACGTGATTAGAGTTTCCTCTTGGTACTGGTCTTTATCACCAAACAAAAATGTAAAGTTGGTAACATTCAGTAACTGAAGCCAGAAGAGTAAAATAATAAGAAAATCCTAGAAGTATGCTTCTTCCTCAACTTCGAGAAAATACGTGTGCAAATAAACTGCCCACAATTTGATTTACGCACAAGCATCTACAGCAAGTCTTAAAACAGAGTGACAATGAATTATGCTGGCTTGGGTGAACTTTGTTTTTGTTTCTCCTGCCAGTACCTGTTATGTAAAGAATCAGCACTTAAAAACAACAGTAACTGCAGTAACGAAGTATTTTGAAAAGAAAACAAGATTGATCTTTTGCCTAAATGATCAAACCTCCAAAGCCCATGCTGTTGGTATAGGCTTAATCATGACCACACCATGAAATACGTGAATACTTAATAACTAATTACGTTCACTCAGCTCATTTCTTCCTCTCAGCTGGCAAGCAGTCGGACTGTGTCGACAACATGGAGCTGTCCAGCTCTTCAATGTACTGCCCAGTTTTCAGGGAGGCAGCTTCATGCTTTGTAGCTCTAAGGTACACATGGAGTTCCCAGTTTTCTGACTCAAGTCCTGCAGTAACAGCATCTTGTAGAGGCTATTACAGCAGGATCACCCTGTCCAGTGCTGCCGAGCTACTGTTTTCTTTCTTGCAACAATACACTCACTATATATGTTAGGGGGGTATGCTACTTAATTACCCTTTTTTTTTCTACACATATTCTGGGAAGTGAAGCTTGGCAGGGGTGGGGTATGTAGAGTAGCCATCTTTGTACAGGTATTTAAAACTAGTGGTCTGTCCGGTGGGGATGCAGCTTAGAGGTAGAAAGTTTGCCTAGTGTACCCAAGGCCCTGGGTGTGATCTCCAGCAGTGAACTAAGAAAGGGAGGAGGAGAAAGGAGGGAGGGAGAAGGAGGGGAGGGAGGGGAGGGAGAAGGAAAGGAGGGGAGGGGAGGGGGGAGGAAGGAAGAAGGAAAGGCTCTGGAAGGAGGGGGGGGAGGGACGGAGGACGAAGGATAGATTTATAAAAGAGAGGGGGACAGGAAAAGGCCTTTTGTGCTTTTGTTCATCATCAGTTCTCATCACTTATAGATAAAAAAGACAATTTAAAAGTGGGTCAGTAGAAACTAGGAGGACACAATTATACTGGAGACCATTTATATTGGAAAATAGGTTTATGAGAAAATTAGTTTAGCAAACTTTTCTTATTTTTTCATTTTGTTTTCTTTTCTAAACGCACCAAATTAACTACCATGCCACTTTTTTTTTTCATTAAAAATTGTCCAGGGTGTGAATAATTTCAGCTCTCTGCAGGAAGTGCGATAATTTCAATAAATTACTAAGAAAACAAAATCTTTTTTTTTTTTTTTTTTCTTTTCAAGACAGGGTCTCCCTGTGGCTGCAGCTGTCCTGGAACTCGAGCTGGCCTTGAACTCACAAAGATCCGCCTGCCTCAGCCTCCCAAGTGCTAAGATTAAAGGCCTCCACCACCAGGCCTCAAAATCTTAAGTCAGGTGTGGTAGCTCATGCCTGGTCATTGAAGAACTCAGGAGAATGACTCAGGACTGAGGTGGACCTGGGCTACATAGTGAGTTCTGGGACTCTCTCTGTCTCTCTCTGTCTCTGTCTCTGTCTCTCTCTCTCTCTCTCTCTCTCTCTCTCTCTCTCTCTCTCTCTCATATACATATACACACACGGAGGAGAGGGAAGGGAAGTTGGAGCAGGAAGAGAAAGAATAGGAAAAATAAACCGCAAAGCAAATCTGCAGAGAGGAAACAGGTAACTTGGGTCATAAGAAACTTGGGGTCTTGGGAGAAAGAGCATCGTGGACGGCAGCCTTCTCCCAGGGACGCCATAGCCATTAGGGACAGAGCCAGAAGAGGTTGGCTGGGCAACCGGAGCAACTTGAAATATAACTACTTCTGTTTTTTCTTTTCTTCCTCTTTCCAGTCTGCTCCCGAGTCTCCTCTTGGGGCAGAACCTAGCAGAAGCCAGAAAACCCAGTATCCCTGTTGAGGCAGCCTACAGAGCTCACTGGGAACAGAGAGCCAGTGGGTATGGATTACTGAGAGGTGGGGGACAGGAGCGTCTGCCATAGAAGAGAAGGGAGCATGGCGGGGTGGAAGACACCACAAACCAAACAGCTACAAGGTTGAGAACGAGTAAAACATGATCCACAGAACAAATATGGATGCAATAGCACCACTGCCCTGGTTTTTATTGCCTTGCTATTCTCAGACAGTGGTTGCTGTGGCTGTATGGGCGTCGGTCGGTAAAGAGCTTCACCTAGCATCCTATGAAGAGGCCCTGCTTTAATCTCTAGCACCACATAAACTAGGTGTGGTGGATCCTGACTGTGATCTCAGAACTCAAGAGGATAGATGCAGGAAGACCGAAAGAAATACAGAATTATCCTCTGTCACCAATAGTGAGTTTGAAGCTAGGCTGAGTGCCATGGGACTCCGCCTCAAAACCCAACCAAACACATGCTCCCAGTAGCCTCAGAAGGGAACCTCCACCACCATGCCCTCTCAGAAGGTGCTCTGGGAAGGAAAGGCAATCCGAAACTGAGGAAGAATGTGAGCAAAAAGGAGACAGAAGTGCCAGCATGTGAGGAAAGCATGAGACTCGGTGGTGTGCCCAGACAGTAAGGAAGAGGAGGGGGCGGCCCCACATCCTGCCTTGAAGTCCCTTCTCCCCAGCCACAGTGGGACAGTCCAGTGCCTCACAAAGCTTTGAGCATGCTATTCCCACAACGTGGCTACTGAGTTAATCCCTAGACTTTCACAGAACTCTGAATGCCGAGCTACAGGAGGACAGCTTTATCATTACTCCCCGATGGAGTATTACCAATCCCTGGTTCTTTTTCACCTTTCATTTCTTGCTACTGATAAAACTTTTTTATGTCAGTAGCAATAGAAACACAATCTGGAAATATCTCAGGGCCGTGAAGGTAAAAATAGAATGCTGTAGTAGAGCGAGGTGATCTCTGTCACAGTTCTTGTAAAAGGAGTCTGTCCGGTTTTGATCTCTTCAGCAAGCTTGTCTTCACCAAGGCTCACCCACAGGTAAATCCATGAACAGAGGATCAAACTCAGGATTAGGTTGGTGTAGTGTCTGTCTATCTCTGTTGCTCAGTCTCTCTGTCTTTGTCTCTCTGCCTTTCTCTCTATTTTACTCACTTGCTTGAACACTCAACCTGTCCTCAATTTACCACAGTGATGAAAGGAATGACTTGCTGTACAGACCTAACCCTTGGGACGTCAGTTAAGCGGTTTTATGTATTGAGGGAATCACATGGAGAATGCAATGGAGAAAGGCATTCAGACAGCAGGTGGGAAGCTTGCTGTTAGGTCTTCTTACCAATGCTCCTGGACACCCCACTTCTTTCCTCTTCTTTCTCACAACCGTAGTCTGAATCTGAAAACTATTAAGACTAATCCAAGTTAATCATATGAAGCAAAGTGCTCATTCATTTGCTGCAAATCTCCAGTGATGCAGAACTTCTTGGGGGCAGCAGCACTACTAGCTGTGGGCTTTGATGCTAAAATAACTCATCCCTTTGGAAATCTTTATCTGGCTTTATAGAAAGACCAGCATGAGATGGGATGTAATGGCAAGGAGCATTACATTGAACAGAAAGAGGAAGTCCTTTAAGGTCTATGAGAAGCTACACCTCACACATGCCTACCGCCAGTATTTACAGAAGACAGTCGAGTATCTATTTTGTTCATTACTGACCTCAATAATCCTACTCTCTGGGGTCAGACATGACTCAGACCAAGTGCCTTTGGCTGTAGATCCAGTGTTCTCTAGTCATGATTCGGTTAGCGTAGATGTTCTATATTTGATTGTGGATATTACATAATCTCTTTCCCGATCTAAACCAATTTTCCTTCCTCTAGACGTAAACCTCAATAAAGTTCATAATCACTGAACTTCAGAACAAGGGCTCTTCAGTGCACTCCCTCATCCCGTGCAGAACACCAAGAAGGAAACGTAGCACAAGGAAAGGAAGGCGCTGGTCCAAGGTCATATGAAGGAGGGAGCGGGACGCAAGGGAGAGTCGATGTGAGCCTTCTCATCACTCTGACTCAGCAGCTATCCCCCCTTTAACAAGTTTCCCCTTTGCCCCTCGTTCCTCATGTTGTGAGAGTCACATTGGCTTTTAAGAAAAAAAGAAAGAAATGAGAAAAAGAAGTAGGCACTGGTCTAATTTTCAAAGGTGTTATTTTCAAAGCCCAAGGAGATAAAGAAGGAAGGGGGAGGGTTTTTTTTTTTTCTTATTTGCAAAAAGAATGTGTGAACTACAGAAAATAAATAATAAATAACACTGTTCCCAATGACAACATTCAGCACTAAACTCCTGCTAATGTTTTCCTATATGTCCTTTCTACAAGGAGGAAGGTTTGGAGCCTGTTGTCTGAAAGGTCACCCAGATAGGTGGCTTGTAATCTAATCACCCCTGGTGTTTATCATAAGGTAACAATGAGTTTATAGCTATTTGAATAACAAGATACTGGGTTTTCGTCAGTTCTAGCTCCATGATGTCTGTGATTTTCAATATATCTCGTAGTGGAAAAATAGAAGCAATCTTTAAGCCTTTGATTGCTACTAGTACAGTTTACTTACACAGATACTTAACTTGTGCAATACACAGCGGATAGCTGAGGGAGAGAGCGGTCACCTGCTGTGGCTAGGTGATGGTGTAAAAGCCACCAGACAATCCTTTTCTTTTCTTTTTTTTAACGTCTTTCTTCTTCAGGAGGACATTCTCAGTAGAATAATTTATTCTGAGTCAAATATAAGTCTGTCTTTTGGTCATGGTTTGGGACAAGCAAGGGTATTACGGTCCATTAAAAACGGAATGTAGAGCCAGGCGTGGTGGCACACACATTTAATCCTAGCACTTGGGAGGCAGAGGTAGGCAGATCTTTGTGAGTTCAAGGCCAGCCTGGTCTACAGAGTGAGTTCCAGGACAGCTGGAGCTACAGAGAGACCCTGTCTTGAAAAGACCAAAAAAAAAAAAAAAAAGAATGTAGCCCAGTGTCATGGCTCACATCTGTAACCCCAGTTCTTGGGGAAGCTGAGGCAGGAGGACTGCTCAGAGTTCAAAGGCACTGGTCTACCTGATGAATTCCAGACTAGCCTGAGCTACAGAGTCAGGTGCTATGTAAAAGAAGATACACACACAAAAAAAAAAAAAAAAAAAAGAAGAGAGGAGAGAGATGTTAAACATGACAATTAGTTCACAAATCAGTTCCTCCATAGAAAGGGCAGTAAACCAATAGGAATTAAGGGTGAAAGTTAAAAAAAAAAATTAAAGCTAAGGTAAATGCCAACAAAGTTTTCAAACCGAAGCATTGTTTTTGGTTCTCTTACATTTAATTCAAGGCAACCTGTCATGCGATGGGCGTTTAACCAGGTGATTTTTGAGCCTCACCCAAACCCCCTGAGGAAGCTCTCATAAACCCCACTTTCCAGAGGAAGGTTTTCTAAGCTGAGAGATGTTCTGTGAGCGCAACAGGGCCGTAGCTGCTGCGGACAGGATATTCTCACATGTAGCAATACCTTGTTTGGAAAACCAGGTTCTAGCCTTGAAATACAATGCCCCTCTTAATTACCTCTAATTATCTACCTGCCATTGAGAAAGGTTGGGTCTAAACTTCAGGTGAACAAGCGATGCTATGATACTTCAATAAAGTCTGTAGTAGCAGCATGAAATACTTCTTTAAAAAAACATTTAAATCAGTCATTCTTTCTCATGCTTTCCCATACTAGAAGGTTAAGGCAAGAAGGTTGCTGTCAGTTCGAGGCCAGTGTGGGGGTCACGGTGAGTCCAAACAAGACAGCAAACAAATGAAAATTAAAATTACTTTTAAATGCTAGTCATGGAAAGTTTTCATGTGAAATGTATGCTGTGTAAATAAATTCAAGGCAGAGGAAGATTAGTCTCAGAAAAGTTAGTGTCTTATATAGGAATACAAAAACCGTCAAAGATCTCAACTTCTTGGGCAAAAATGTATGTCTGTGTTAGTTTCCCTCTACCCTAGGATCATGCTTTGAACACTTGTTCCTGCCCTGGCGACACTGTTCTGGGAAGCTGTGGAACCTTCAGGAGATGAGGGCCTAGCTGACAGAAATGGGCAGGGGTGGGCTTTTGAAGGCTACATCCCAGTTGTAGTACTTGCTTCATGATCTACTTGATCTGCTGTGATGTGAAGAGCCTCTTTCATAGGCTTCTCCACCGAGAATTCCACCATGCCCTTCCTGTCAGGATGGTCTCCTGAAACCTTAACCAAAATGCACCCTGCTTCCTTTACATCGCTCTGTAAGGTCTGTCACAGCAATACAGAAGTCACCAGCACATCATAGCTTCAGGTCTTTTCCAGAATGTGATAGGATGCTCAAATCTTCTGCCACGCACAGGTTACCTTGGGGTGTTCAAACCTTAGTCAAGTTATGAGCTCACTGCATTACAGTGAATCTCAGAGCCACTTAAGCTCTACAGAGCCAGGTGACCAGCAAGGGGAACATGGAAAGAGAAGAAGAAACAGGCAGAAAGGAAAGGACCTTCCCAGTGACTGTAATGCACATGGGTTTACAACCAGTACACTTAACATGAAGGGAAACCACTACTGGAGCTCCTGATAGACACTTAAAACTTGTAAATTAAATGAAGATATGAGATGGACTGGGAAAGATTAACTTTAGGGTTCTCCCACAGAGAGGAGATGGTCAGACAACATCACAGTATCACTAAGAAGGTGTGTGGAGAAATGTCAGAGGGAAAGAGGGACGGGGGATGAGCCTGCTTTAGAAAGCAGGCAGATGATGGTACCAAACTTGGACCATGAGAAGTGGATGAGGATTGGGCATAGGGAGCAGAGGAAAGCTAGGAAGATGCTGAAGGGGCGCTGTGGTGAACACATGCTCAGGGGATGCACTGCTAAGTCACCCAAACAGCCAAGAAAGAGAATGTGAAACACAAGGTCACCCAGCTTGGCAATGGGAAAAACTGGTGGCCAATGGTAAGCTGGCAGCAAGAAATGAGCACAGATCACTGAGGAGAGCAGGGCAGAACTGGCTCAAGAGCACACTTGGGTGCAGACAGGCTTCATTCTGTATAAGCATTCAGAGAGGATCAGGCAAGGAGAGGAAGAAGCCAGAGACTTAAGCTCCATTGTCCTGAAATATTCTGCACTCATTAGGATTCATTTGTTTATATTCTACAAATGTTGGTACCTTTTTCCTTATACAGGATGCATGTGTCAATGTCCTTTAGCCCTGAGAAATGGGTCAGCTACCTTTTCTGCTCCCTACATCATATCAAATGATTGTAGGAAACCTACATCTTTCTTCATTTAACACATTTCTATATATACAGATAGATTTCTCAGATATTCAAATTTTTTAAATTTAACAGAAAAGAGTAAATGGCATTTATGATAATGGTTTACAAGAGGCAGAAAAAGGCCAGGCATTAAATACACAGTTTTATGAACTAGCTAATCTCTAAAAGCCAAAATGAGATCAAGAAATACAGCGAGATTACACTTTGAATGAAATTACTCAACAGTCTTTATTCTTAAAAAGCTTATAAGAGAGTCACTGTTAATTCCTTGATATAATCATGTATTCATCTTTTTACACACACACCCTTGCATACATCAACCCATGCATTCATCCATCCATCCACCCACCCATACATGCATACCTCCATCCATTCATGCATCCATCTTCCCATGCTTCCATCCATCAATCCATCCATGCATCCACCCTCCCATGCATATGCATGCATCTATCTATCCATGCATCTACCCATGCATCCAACCATTCCTCCATCTACCCATGCATACAGCCATACAGCCATCCATCCATGCATCCACCCTCCCATGCATATGCATGCATCTATCTATCCATGCATCTACCCATGCATCCAACCATTCCTCCATCTACCCATGCATACAGCCATACAGCCATCCATCCATGCATCCATTCACCGGTTCACCCAACTTTCCTTTCCTAACTTGTCTCTCCCTGCCCATTCTCCTCTTTCCTTCCCTCCTTCACCTTTTCCCTCTCTCCCCTTCTCCCATTCTCTTCCTTTCTTCCTTGATTCACCAAGTATATCGACCTATTCTATTCCAGTTCCTGGAATAGCTAAACAATCAACCTTGATTTATCAATTGCATTTTGTTAAGAATAATTTTATAGATATATGTTTTTACTAAATGAACCAAAACACTATATTTCAATTAGTAGGATTTTTTTTTAATTTTTTTATTTATTTCTGTATGTGTATGAATGTACTGTCTGCATGCAGGTCTGTGCACCCGTGTCGTGCAATGCCGCGGAGGTCAGAAGAGGGTCTCGGATTCCCCTGGAACTGGAGTTCTCCTGGAATTGGAGTTACAGACGGTTCTTAGCCGCCATGTGGGTGCTGGGGATCGAACCCGGGTCCTCTGCAAGAGCAGGCAATGCTCTTAACCGCTAGGCCATCTCTCCAGCCCTCAATTAGTAGGATTTTTACATGTCCAAATAAGAGAAGAAAAATGATACTTGCTTTTTTATCCACTTTACTCATTTAGTAAAGATGCACAGTAATTATTTAGCATAAATATACATAGACTTATAGCCATATGTAAAGAAATTCAATTGGAAAATTAAAATCAGGCACACTTCTAATTTAATGGCTTATTATCTTTGCTGTAGCATGTGCATACAGTTACCTAATAAGTAAAATGTGTAGAACAAGGCAGAAGAGCCCTGCCCTTGGGGAATTTGTAATATATTCTAATGTATTCTAATGGTGTGTGAAATATACATCTAACGTCAGAATTTGTCAAAATTTTGTAACTGGGAGATGCTGATAGCTATGCCTAAGTATGCATCTAAACTATTCCTGCCACAGGAAAAATACACGTCTTTATTTCATGATGCTCATGTACTGTATTTAAAAGCTTCCTCATGCACTGCAGGAAAACCAATTAATGGGCCTAGAAATACATATTAATATTCTCAGGAAACACTGTGGGACAAAGCAGCCACGGTAGCATACGCCAGTAATTCTAGCCCTTGGAAGATAGAGGCAGGAGGATCAAGAGTTCAAGCCTGGCCTGGGCTACATGGCACATACAAGGCCATTCAGGGTCACACAAGGAGAACGACAGCAACAAAAGAAGAGGCAGTAACTAGAGCTGCCTGATTTTTGTGGGCATATTTACTATCTTGTGCCATTTTTGCCTAAGGTATCATTAGATGTAGAAGTGATACGTTCACTATTAGTATTTACTTCTAAACTTGTGCTTTTTTTTTTTTTTGTCTTTTTGAGACAGGGTCTCCCTGTAGCCCCAGCGTCCGCAAACTCTCCTCTAGACCAGGCTGGCCTTGAAACTCCAAAGATCCACCTGCCTCCTGGCCTCCAAGTGCTAGGATTTTAAAGAGCATGCACCACCACGCCCGGCTATTCCTTTTTTTTTTTTTAAGACATAGCTAATGGGTTTAAAAATTTGAATTTCAGCCTTTAAAAGAAGAGAGAAGATATAGCATTCCCCAAGGACTGCCCCTCAGTTCTAATATCCACGGGAACTCGGCAGCTTGGGTAGAAGCTACTACCCGCAGCTACTTCCAGAAAGTTCAAAACCACTGCAGCATTAGGAATCAAGTCAGAAACTTTCTCAATAGTGCTCGCCTCTATACCATTGCCAGAGTACAATGTGAGACACACTTATTCTAATAATAAGACATCGCATTGAGGTCCTGATTCTTTCTCTGACACATTTTTTTAAAGCTCTGCTAAACATATTCTTTATTTCTCAATATTTAATAACAAATTTTGCTTGAAAAGTCTGTGTTATTTGTCCATGGGCCTCAGAGAACGCTCAGTTTTATAAAATAGAGCAGCACGGGAGCTGCTTTTTAAACTTTGTTCATTTGTTTGCTCTTCCCATTCAGCAGTGTCTTCTGGCTTTGGAACTGGATTCCCAAACAGCTGAGTGAGCTGGCCCCGTGTCACATTACCCAAAGAGCACTAACCCTGCTGGTGCAGCAGTCACACACCATGGGCACTCTTATTTTGTTTTGGGAAAAGCTATACTTGATGTTTTGAGGGGAAAAAAGAATAAAGTCATCATCTTTGGGAACAAAAATCAGAAGTTCTTGGTTTTGAGAACTACCCTTTAGCGTGCTATTGTTTGTAGTTTCCCTTGCCTCTAGGCAGGAGACAAGGTGTGGGCATCCTTGCTCAATACCTGTCCTAAAGGGCCTAACCTGGTCTCGAGCTCACTCTTTGGCAAAATGTCCAATGGCAATTAGGAGTTTTTAAAAAAAAAAGCCAAAATAAAACAAAACTCAACAAAACAATCTCGATCAGGAAAATTTTTCCTTTGGAATGACGCCCTTTGTTGCTTTTTTTTTTTTTTTTTTTTCTGGCATGTTCTTAGTAGAAAGACACCGTTAATTGTTTTTGTTTCGATACATGGGAATTACAAAACCAATAGGTTTACCAAGCAGATAAAAGACTTGAAGGGGAACCCATGCATTTCATACATGGAGCTTGGTTTTGGTTTTAATGTCTCCTAGAAATGCAATGATGAAATCCGAGCATTTCTAGTACTATGTGCTCCATGGATAGCCCTGATACAGATCTAGGTCTTTCATAGGAAATTTATTTCTTCACCATTGATCCCACTGGAGAAATGGTGAGAGGCACCTAATGAGATGGGGTAAGTGGGAAAGTGAGTGTCCAGAAGATAGAAAACCACTCACAGGGCTTCACATGTAGCCTTTCAGCTCTGCCGTGAAGTGGGATAGAGCTGTTTCTTATATGAACGACAATGATCAGACTTGGATCATTCTGAGAAAGTGACTTCAGATCCCCCGTACTTAGAGACTGAAGGGGAGAAGATGAGCAATGGTGAAGGGTCGTGACAGGCCCACACACTTTGGAAATGAGGTTTTATAAAGCAGGAAGCCCAGAAATAGGTTAAGGAATGAAAAGTAATTCATATTTTCAAGCTTGACATGTTGTATACCTTTTCATTTATGATTATGAAGTGTGTCAGACGGGTATTTGGGCACAATATAAAGATCACTGCATATAGGCTGTAACAGTCACATCCCTTTGGACTGGGAAAAGTGATGTTCAGACACAAACATAGACTTTCTGACATTAAGACCTGACCACTGACTCTCTGTGAGGTTTTAGAAAGCTTGGTTGGAATTGTCTCATGGTGGGGACCACACAGGTGTTCCGTGCTTCTTGCCGTCAGCCCTCTGTGCTTTGGAACTGTATCTAGAGCAGCAGGAGAAGCATCTCCATTCCTCTAATGGTGATCAACCTTACATTGGAAGTCTGCAGCCAGGGTCACAGTTTAGATCTTCCCATGTGAATGCTGCTCACGTCACAGTGTGACGGGACACCAAGTTCCATTCCACAGTGTGGCCAAAGATTATGAACTGCAGAAGCCACAGGAAATTCTCAGTGCTAAGTCTCCTCCATCAGTCATGCTGTGCTCTCTTACTTTATGGAGGATCATCTCAATGGCTTGTCTCTCTCTCTCTCTCTCTCTCTCTCTCTCTCCTGCACACAGAACACAGAGTACCTTACTGAAGCACTGCAATGGCTCAAGGTCATTGTTTCCAAATAAAACCTCTAAAGCCACAGGAAAAAAAATGCCTATAATATATTAATGACAGGGGTGGCAGTACAGCATTGAACCCATGCTCAGTGGCCATCTGATCTGGATCTAAAAAGGAATGTGGAAACAATTAATTAAGGTGAGGGTAAAGCAAACTATTCGTTTTCTTGGTTTCTTATTATGTTGTTGCAGGTGTTATTTGGATCACAAAGAATAGGTAAACATAAAGAAATTATGTTGTATTTCTAGTTTATGGCTGCTGCTGGTATTCCTCTACTGACTGGACAACATGGTGCCCTCGGGTCCAAGATCAGCCCTTTCTCAGTCTTCCGTGGATGGAGCACATCACATTACTCCAGTTATCTCTATACTTTGTCTCGTTCTGGTGAGCACTGTAGCCATATGGCCTGAGACCTGATGGGAAACAGGCATTGACTGTCCAATAAACTCTCAACTTCACCTGTCATCAGCCACTGCCTGTGACATCCAAACAGGCATCATAGAACCTCCTGTATCAAGTGAATAGTACACTTTTTCTGCATGTGTATGTATGTGTGATGTGCATGCATGGATGTATGTGTACTCACATGCGAATGAGCATATGTGTACAGGTGCACAGGCACATGTATACACATACATGGGAGGCCAGAGGTCAATACAGAGGTCTTCGGTGGTTGCTCTCTGCTTTAAGTACTGAGGCAGGCTCTCTTGTTCTACGTAGACCCATTGATCTGGCTAGGCTTTCTAGCCAGTTTGTCCCAAGGATCCCCTCCCTCTGTCTGGCTTTGATGTAGGCTCTGGGGATCCAAACTGCATTCTTTGTGCCTGTGTGACAAGGGCTTTATCTCCCTAGTCTGAGAATGGCGTATTTAAAAAAAAAATCTACCACCATCAATTTGCCATCTATTCCTTCACTCGCTACCACCACCTGCACAGAAGCTGCCAGTTGCATCTAACTAAGGTTCAAGGCAAAATGTGGGAGCTTCTCTTGCTAAGAGCACCCCCAGCACAGTCCTGCTAGGGGAAGGGGAGCACAGTGGCCACCTGCGGTCACTGTGGGGAACTGACTCCTTGGCACAGAGGTCAGTTGATCATTCGAAATTTACTTCACAGGGTGGTGACCTGATAGGTCTCCATCCAACCCCACACCAGCTTACCAGGTTGGTAGTCTGATGGACCTCCACCCAACCCACTGGCCACCACCCACAGCTGGTGATGTGATAAATCTCTATCCAGCCCTACAGTACTGTTTGCCTCATGCTAGCTTACCTGGGTTGGTGGCCTGATAGACTTCCATCCAGCCCACTAGCCACAACACTCAAAATCCAGGCCTGCTTCAGTCTGTATGCTAACAACTGGGAATTCTGCATAATGATGGTAATGGAGAATTCGATTTATTGCCTGTTGCAACTCACTTTTATAAGCAAAATGATATCAGCTCCCAGAGCCAATCACAGACCCCCCAGTTTCGCTCCACTGTATGCTGCTGCTCCACCTAGCGTTATGTGCCTGGGCCATTTGCTTGCTCCCTCTTGGGATGGGATCAGAGGAATCCCATGACTCCCATATGGTGCCCTGAGGGGTGCTAGCTGAGAACTATCTCCTAATTCAAACTGGATCTTCCCACAGCAAAAGATCCCCCAAGTGATTTCCAACTTCTGTTCTCTTCTTAAATTTGTCCGATCATTTTAAAACAGGAAGCTCTTGTCATGGCCCCTCTGTGTAAATCTTCTTCTCTTTGGATGAAGGGTGAACTGCTTAAAGTATTCCTAAAGATCCTTTTTGTCCTGGCCCAAGCCTACATTTAGAACCCCCCCCCCTTTTTTTTTACTGCTATCATCTTAACTCTCCCTAACAACTAATTGATTATAAACCAAATAGCTGCCACCAATAGTGCAGTTCTTCACTCCACTCCTTTGCAGGGTGTGGTGGCCACTTCCTTCTAAGCCCAACACAGATTGCCCTGACTTACCCCATTTTTCCTTGGCTCCAGGGATGACTGAGCTATACCTCAAAAGTCTAAAGATCTTGGGCTCATCTTATTCTGGTTATACTACACTGTAATACAGCTTCCTGTTCCTGGGTGTGCATTCTCTCCAAAGACTTCAGACTCTTGAAGGGTTTGGATGGCAGCCCCATACCCATCTTGTGGGAGCCCAGTAGAGCTCCTATTGTGATTTATTACATAAAAATAATTGCTGAATGATGGCTTCAAAAAGCCAAGGTCTGCTCATACATTGGTAGTAAGGGATCCTTTAGCATTTAGGAGATAAAGGAATGGTTCCTGACTTCCAAAAGAGCATTACAGGTGATGGTGAAAAGTCAGGACCTCCCACCCCACTCCCGATGCAGTGAAAGGAATCTGTGGAGATGGTCATGACCACATGTGAAAGACAGGCAGGATGCCTTTCTAGAAGCAAGCTGTGAGGGGAACAGGGAATTGCAAATGTTCACATCAGTTGGGAAGAGCATGTTCTAAGAAGATGAATGAGAGTTTAAGAAGCCGGAAGATGAAAAGAGGGCAGCGCTGGGCAGTTTAAACTGGAGGCCTGTCTCCATGCCCAGGCATCTCTTCACCTTTTGAAGTTTATCTATCATTGCTTTGAATTTATCTTTCTCTTTTTGTGGCCAGGTACTATGGCATGATATACAGGAAGGCACATAATTCACTCGTGGACCTTGCCTATTCAGGCTGCAATCAGTGGTGACGTACTCCATGACACTTCTATATAAAAGATGAGTGACATAAATAAAAAGCATTGTATATTAAGTGGTAGTAGACTCTTCAGCACTACGGATCATCTCCAGCAGTAGAGAGCCAGGATTTAAGTGCATGAACGATGGAGTGCTGAGGTGAAGCTGAAATTCTGCCTAGCAACTCATCCCATTACCCAGTGGCAGCCTGACAGTCCATCACAAAACAGCTCGACATGAAGACCATCTCAGCAAGAGCTCAGAAAGTCACTCTACAAATGTGTAGGGTATCAAACACAAGGTCCAGGGTCTTGTTATCTCAGGTTGCGTACCATTTATCTTACCAAGGAGGATTTCCTCTGTAATATTTTAAGAATCAGTCAGGAGTTGTACGCAATGGCTCACACCTTTAATTCCAGAACTTCGGAAACAGAAGCACAGGAATCTCTGTGAGATCAAGGTCTACATAACATGTTCCAGGGCAACTGAGACTGCAGGGACACTCTTTCTCAAAAAACCACAAAAGAATCGATTCTGTGTTACATGAAGACTAATATGCCTGGAGCCAAATCAAAGGCTGAATTTTTTTTTTTATTTTATTTATTTCCGTATGTGTATGAATGTATTGTCTGCATGCAAGTCTGTGCACCCGTGACGTGCAATGCCGCGGAGGTCAGAAGAGGGGGTTGGACTCCCCTGGAACTGGAGTTCTCCTGGAAATGGAGTTTCAGACGGCTCTTGACCACCATGTGGGTGCTGGGGATCGAACCCGGGTCCTCTGCAAGAGCAGTCGGCGCTCTTAACCGCTAGGCCATCTCTCCAGCCCCAAAGGCTGAATTTTGATCTCATTTCTCAATTATTATGGTCTGATTTGATAATCATGGATATAAAGTTTTGTAATTAAAAAAAATACTTTATGTGTATGAGTGTTTGCCCACAGGAATGCATTATTACCACATGTGTGCCGTTCCTTTGGAAGTCAGAAGAGGGTGTAGAACCCCTGAAACTGGGGTTATGGATGATGTGAGCTGCCATACAGGTGGTAGGAACTGAATCTGCATCCTCTGCAAGAACAGACAGTGCTCTGAACCACTGAGCCATCTCTCCAACCCCAGGTTTGTAATCTTTAAAGCGGGACTCTTATCTTATTCATCTGCAAGTCCCAGCAATGCCACAGCCCTCTTTCGAATCATTCACATTTCCCGCCCCACTCCACCTGCAATTTTGACTATTTTGAATACTCAGAGGAATGTCTCTCTGAAAACCAGACACAGTGCTCAATGTATGTGCTCTTGCAACTGAATGGTGCACATAGACTGTTCTACCAGCTCCCCTGTGCTAACATACAACTAAGCCAGATCATTTATTAATACTCAAACCCAGCATTGCCTTGTCCTGAGGTCCACACAACGGCCACCTTCAACTTCCTGGTATGTTTCACTACAACTTAATCATCAAAGGGCACCATACTGAGATTAACTACTAAGAAAATATTTAAGAGCCATTTTGGAATAGCTGTTTTCATACCCGTAGAGATTTTAAAAACTTCCCAAAGAGAGAAGATTGATTACTGAAGATTGTCATAAGTTGGCTTCTTGGGAACAGCTTTTGCTGTTTGTGTGCAGTGGGTTGTTCTACAACACTCCTAGGAAATGAGCGGTGAGAAGGCAGATGAGGGTGGGCAGATGGAGCAGTTCAAGTGCAATGCTGTGGATCCCAATGAGAACTCCAAAGCTCAAATGAGCCATTAAAATTGTGCCTATGTGAGACAGAGGCTAGCCTTTCACCTGCATGAAGACCAGCCATTGGCTCCTCAAGAGAGGAGGATTAATCTTCCTTAGTCAGGAGTCACTTCTGTGGAAGTGCTCAACTGTATAGAATGTCAGCTTAGGCAGCTGTGGGGTCTACTTCTTAGATCTCAAAAAGGATTAGGGTAGCACACTGCACACAGAGGTACTGTGTCAGGCCCTGGCTATTAGAGGCTGTAGATCCCTGGGTCATCACCTTCCTCAGCCCACTCCAAAGGTTGGGGGGATCCCAGTAACTGGAAGCAGCACCTGACAGAGACATGCCAGTGCTAGAAAGTGCAGACACTCTCTAGGTGTGCAAGAGGAGCCTTATCTCTGAAATGTATCGTATACCATCGCAAGATTTTACTACTTAGATAAAAAGTAATGCAACTTTCTCTATTTGAAGGACATCCATATTAAACTCTAAAGAAGACATGTCTAACTTCATCATATTGAGAAAAATGAGGCTCAATACTAAAATCAGAGGCACACACAGGAGCTGAGAGAAACCAAGCCTTTGAGCTCCCTGTCAGGGTCAGAAGGCCTGCAGAGGAAGCCAGTGGACAGCTGTGCTCATCTGGGATCACATGACCTCCCACTCCACCCTCACACAGCAACACCAAAATAATGGAGAGAACACAAACTGTAACTGTGAAGCAATCCTTTCATCAGTGGTTATTTGAATTTGGTTTGTATTTGTTGTTATGAGGAAGCTTAAAGTTAAATGCACGTATACAAACTCCTGCAGCAAGATGTTTAGTCAGTCCATTGTAGAAACACTTCCACTCCTTTAAAACAGTAATATTGCTTACAGTCCTACATTTTGAATGGTAAAAATATTATTTTTTAAATATTTAATACTGGGGCTGGAGCGATGTCTCAGTGATTAAGAGCACTGGCTGCTTTTGTAGAGGACCTGGGCTTGATTCCCAGCATTCACATGACCTCTAACAACTGTCCATAACTCCAATTCCAGGGGAATCTGACACCCCCTTCTGACCTCCATGGGCATTGTGTGACACGGGTGTACTTACATACATGCACACGATACACTCCCACAAATAAAAGTAATAAAAGATTTTTAAAAAATAAAAATGTAAACAAAAAT
Organism: Rhizomys pruinosus; assembly: GCA_009823505.1. NCBI lineage: Eukaryota > Metazoa > Chordata > Mammalia > Rodentia > Spalacidae > Rhizomys > Rhizomys pruinosus. Next base: position 1,544,857 of record VZQC01014540.1, read on the forward strand.
TTGATATACACGTTAGCCAAAAATGTTCCTTAGAGATCACAAAAGTGGAACCAAGATTCATGAAGGTAGATATTGGAAGGATATGATGAAAGGTTAGGATTGACTTTGGGCATTTGAGAAATGACCTTCAAGAGATGGCTTCTTTCCCTACACAATGAACATAGTGCGCCACCACATTATGTTAAAGATCAAATGAGAGAGATATCATGTGGCAGGTTACCAGATCCTATCATGTTACGCACACATGGTACAGAAACAGCAGCCCTTCCTGGTTCTTCTGCCTAACCTTCTAAAGAAACTAAGGGATTCTTAAGAACACGAGTCTACAGACAAAAAGAAAGAAAAGTTCGTGCACATGTAGCTCAGATCTATAGATGTAAAACTGTGCATCAAAAGGACTCAGGCAAAGAGACTGTGGCTTCTGTGCCTTAGCCAGTGACTAAACTTTAATATAAGTTGACAGTTTTAATTTTTATATCAATATCACTAAGGCCCATCATTCACATTGTGGATTCCAAGCTTAAGAAATGTCATTTAAAAACAACAGAGCTGCTTTTTAAAAAGCCCTATCACAATGCTGACATTCTCAAAATTGAAAATGTTCTGTATGTGAGATTTGAGATGAAATAACCAAGCAATTCTTCTCCTTACCTGACAGAAACCATTGGGGCAGACCCTGGAAATGTCTGAACATTTGTAAAGTTGAGTTATTGGTAGATTAAGAGGATTTTTCATTGAATTATAAATATTTGGAGATAAAAAAAAATGGGCCAGGTGTGGTGGCACAGGCCTTTAATCCTGGCATTTGGGAGGCAGAGGCAGAGGGATCTCTGTGAGTTCAAGGTCAGTCTGGTCTACAGAGTGAGCTCCAGGCCAGCTGGGACTAAAGGGAGACTCTGTCTCAAAAATACAAAATAAATAAATAAATAAAAATAAATATTTGGAGATAGACTAAGAGGTAGCTATTACCCACATATTTGCTAAAAACTGCTCAGGCTCCATTTACACATTATCTTTTCAATGATTGCAGAAACTGTGTCAATCGCTGTCACTGCCTTCATTCTACCTAAGAGAAAACTACAGAAGAGGGAGATGTTAGAGTGCCTTTGATTACAGATTATTTTATGCTAACCTTGGTTTTCACCATAACAGAACAAACCACACAGTGGCAACTGGATTCTGGGAAACAAGGTCCCAAGACAAAGAAAGGATCTCCAGCATCCTACACCAACAAATAAAAGCAAACCTAAAAGAAGCTCCCCAGACCCAAGGAGGTCTTCACATACCAAATGTTCTCCCTGGATCCTGGACCTAGCACAAGAGACCAGAGTATTTTTAGAAAACATAAAGCTTTATGTATTTGTAACTATGGATTGTGGGTCTCCTTAAGATCAATCCTTTATCAACATGGATCCTGCACTTTTAATTTCAGTACTAAGCAACTAGGAAGTAAATTTTAAAGTCAACAACTTTGTAATTAAGTCTAAGACTGTAAAATAAGCACTTATATTTTTAACTCGAATGAATGTCAATAAGTGAAATCACTGTCTTATCCAAAGCAAGTAACAAATGCCCTGTGTTGTACACAGTATGTTCATGGAGGACTCTAGTATGTTATTTTAACTGCTATACTATTTGTGTAACATATTCATTCTTTCACTCAGCAGATACTGGTTAAGATTCTACAATACGATACTTCATTCAGCTTTAGGGAGACAGCCCTGAAAAGCAATCAAAAACAACCAAATCATCTCTGGCCTTCTTTTTTTCCATTTTTGCTGGAGAGTAAGAATAGAGGAATCTGGCAAATATAGTAAACTTCTTTTTCCCCAGGAGTAGCAGTAAAAAGATTTAAAAAGCAGAGGATCAATGTCTTATTTGTAAGCTTTCAAAATAGCCTTCTCATTTCTGAGTGCCCAGTAACAGATCTGACCACAGGAACACACACTGAAAGGGATCCACCACCAAGTCACCCAGCATTCTTATTTGACCTTTGCATTCCGTTTACAAACCCAAACACGTCACAGTTCAAAAGAGCTTACATCTTAGTGGGCAAATTCAAGCAAGCAAAAATAAGATGATCAGCATACATACCCACTTGGTGCCCCGATGCAGAAGAGACCAACTTTCCGTGTATAGATATGACCCCTTCGCTTCTGTCTCCTTGTGTAACAACCTGAGAAGTCACACATGTGACTTCTTCAGAGAGGAATGGAACACCTAACTCTCTAGCTGATTTGTAGTTGATTCTTAGGAACTGTCATGCTGCAGAGTAGAGCCTGACTGTCCAGATTCATATTTATGTCCTGCACAAGGGTACAGAGGCATGCTGTGTGCAAATGCTGGTGATTTCAAGGTGATGGGCCTCTGACTGAAAGTTCTGAAGGTCGATAAGGCTTACTTGAGGTCACCTGGCCTTTCTGGCACCTTGGCTGATAAAGAAGACATTTTTGGACAATCGACCCTAATAGGCTTTAAAAAGCTAGGGCTCCCTGGGGCTGGAGAGATGGCCTAGCGGTTAATAGCACCGACTGCTCTTGCAGAGGACCCAGGTTCGATCCCCAGCACCCACATGGTGGCTAAGAGCCATCTGTAACTCCAATTCCAGGAGAACTCCAGTTCCAGGGGAATCCGAGACCCTCTTCTGACCTCCGTGGCATTGCACAACACGGGTGCACAAACCTACATGCAGACAGTGCATTCACACACATAGAAAATAAATAAAAATTTAAAAAAAGCTAGGTCTCCCTTTGCAAAATAATTATGATCTATAATGTCTTAGACTTTAAAATAAAAGAAGTGATTTCAGATTTATTTCTGTTAACTTTCAGTCTTTCTGTGAAAGTGAATAGTTATGTGGAACAGACAGATGTCAGACAGATTATGAAGGCCTTGGTTTTTGGACAACACACACTCACTTAAATGTAATAAGGCCGGCAGATCTGTTTTCTAAATCCCTCTTGTTCTGGGGCCCAGTGACAGACCTGCACTTGTTACTGGATGACAGAGTAAGCCACTCGTGCCACTGCCACTGTGAGTAATGGCACGATTCCTGCCCTCTTGGGCTGTTAAGTATTTTCTCTCTGTCTCTGTCTTTCCCTGTATATATTAATATCTAATTTCCATGTTGGTTATCAAAATGCAGACAAACAGTTTCTGCGATTGCACGGGGAGATAGAGGGCATTTCAGAAGCTCCAGGGACATCACGCCTCAATCATGCTCTAACATTGATTTATGTGAATCAATATGCATTTTTGCAAACTCTTTTAGCTCTTTCTTTTTCTAAGTTAGCACTTAGCAAGAGAATTAGGTCATTTTCATTAGAAAGTGTCTCTAATTAACTAGTTCTTTATTTAAAAGAATACAATTTCTGCTCTCCAGAATGCTATAACATTTTGTCAATAGTTCAGAATGGGGCTAATGATCGTCATTGATGAAAGCCCAATGTGAGTTTGAAATCTCCATTCTGTTTTTTTTTTTTTTTTTAATCTAACTATGGGATCCAAGGGAAAACAGCTTATAGTAATCACTTTTTCCATCACTTGTATATATCTATCTCTAAATCTATCTAGCTATTATGTATGTATGTATGTATGTATGTATGTATCTATCTATCTATCTATCTATCTATCTATCTGTCTATCGATCTATCTACAACAAGTATGCCAGAAATGGTGACGAAAATGTGTGACTGAAAATTCTAAAAATGTAATCTATCCCTTGTCAAGTTTAACAGATATTCAATCTCTTAAACCAGTGAGAATTTTTTGGGGGGAGGGGGGAAACTCTATTTTCTCATCCTTAACAAAGTCTCTTGGGGTTAGAGAGACAGCTGAGTGATTAGGAACTGGCTGCTCTTCTTGTAGAGGACTGGAATTCTGTTCCCATCAGCCACATTGGGCAGCTCACAACCACCTGTAACTTCAGATCCAGGAGATCTGATGCCCTCTCCTGGCCTCCATGGCTACCTGCATGCACGTGTGTGTGTGTGTGTGTGTGTGTGTGTGTGTGTGTGTGTGGGGTGTACAGTAACATGTTTGTATAAAGAAAATATAAAATTAAGACAACATTTTTTAAAATCTCTTCCTTAGAACCTTTTGTTCACCATAAATAATCCCAGGTATAGTTCTAGGTAAATGGAATAAAGAAGACATGGAATCACTCCAACTTTACATTTTCCCAAGAATAGATACTAGGCATGTTAGACTCTTCTGGGGTATGGCTGGGGTCCCAGTGGCAAGACTAGGTCTTCTAGTTCAGAAACACTTCGTAGGTGCTTCTGATGGTGTTTTGTGATTGAGAATGCAGAAGTTACCTCCTTGCTTTGTGGGATCATATTCTCAATTCCTCTTTAGTGTCCCTCCACTCTATTCCTTCAGAATAGTACATTCAGCAGGAGTCATGTCAGTGGAGTGACTACATCTGACAAACCAGGCTGATTCTACCCACTACGGTACCTGGAGATGCTCACAAAGGGCATGGCACTTTATCCCTAGCACAGTGACTGACGTCAGTGCACTTAGCAATAGCATGATGCAGCTCCCAACATCAAGACTCTCAGAAATTGTCCAAAAGCTCATTACTAAACTTTAATTAAAATAAAAATAGCTTGGATTATTTTGACCTCATCGGAACTCACATTGCCTGACCCTACCCTTCTTTTCCTATTGCATATTTATAAATATATCTTCTCTTGAAAAAGCTGAGTCACTCCTGGACTCACAGTGTCATAGCCTTGCTCAATGGCTTCTGCCTCCACTGGTCATTTGACCCTACAGGAGTCTGAGCCTTCTGGGTTCTTTTCTAGGATCTCAATACTGTGAGTGACCGAACTGCATTCTAAGGAGCCTCTCACAGGCTCCATCCTCCCACAGGACACTTAGAGCTTTGTACGGATTCGCTGATTATTTTCTAGTTTATATTCAGTTCCAAACCTCCCCCATCATTGGATTATTGGATGTCTTGCACCTTCCTCAACAAATTAGAATTTGAATAAAATAATATATTTGAAATTCCAAAATTCATACTAACTTGTATTCTTTGACAATTTCCAACACTCCCATAATAATTAGGGGGGCACAGTGCCTCTTGCTTTTGTTTGTTGATCAGGTTTTCCTGGGCCAATTACAATTTTATTCAATTAAACAAGGCCATTAAAAGCTGGATTCGTGGAACTGGAGGTATGTACAGATCCCTGGCGATCTGAGCATGGGTTGAGGATGTGGGTGGGACTCTGGTTTCAATCCTTAACACCAAAACCAAATAAAATCTGTATTTGCTAATTCGCTCTACAAGCAGAAAGTTTCTGTCAGTCTATCACATTCCCCAGAGATCTATTGCCCCCATAATACACCTGATATTTCTCTCTTTCCAATATTTATTGTTTTGAGAATAACTTTATACCTTTCACTCATTTTCCATTCATCTCTAAAAGTATTGAAGGTTTTCATGATGCTGCACTTAATAGTGGTCAAGATCTTTCTCCTTTCAGCTAGGAATAAATGTTGCTTGGGATTTAAATATGATTCTTGCATTGGGGAACTAGGAAACTGTGGATGTAGAGTCAGGAGGATCAGGTGGTCACAGGCCATTTTAAACTACATGAGACCCTGTCTCAAAATAATAAAAAGAGAAAAATTAAGTTAATTCTTTGGACACAAAAGCTCATATGTACTTTTCCCAGACCATGGAAGTATGCATAAAGCAGTAGATTCAAATACCATGGTTGAACAGACATTGTAGTTATTTGAGATGACCAGAAAACAAAGATGTATGGAATAGTGGACTTTTCTCAGCTTCATTTATAAAAATTCCATTTAACTGGAGAATTAGAACACAGGTAATCACATCAAGGGTTTGCTGAAGACCCGGCATTTTAAAAAAATGACTTTTTGGTCCCCTCCCTTCCTGTTTTTGAAAAAGGGCCACCCAGCCCCCCAACACAAAAGCTGTACCAGTTGGTGAGAGTCTATGCTATTAGTCCATTGAAATGCTAGTATTATTTAACAGTAAAAATAAAAATCACACTCAAGCAAGCACTGAATTATTCATGTACTCTGATTTTACATAATTTGGCCATCCCTCTCTTTATTGCTATTTCAGTTTCTATCACTAAACAATTCTCTACTAGGTCCACCTCCGATTCCTGTGAACCAGGAGATAACACTTGCAGAATGTTCCGTCTGACACTATGTTCTGAGCTGATGTCCAAACATTCGTAGCTAAAGCCTAAACAACGCAGACACAGTGAGGAGACCCACAGTGCCCGGAATGAAAAAAATCAAGCATTAACAAGACCATTTTTCTAAAAATCAAATTTCTTTAGAATTTAAAAATCTGTGGTGTCACAAAAGCTAGCAAAATTGAACCATCAGAGGAACAGCCTTTTAAGACTTGTATTGTTACTAGGTATTTCCATTACAAGCGCACACGGACCCCAGACATGATTTAAAATACAATTAAGGGCCTTAATGTGGCTTGGGCATTAAGAGTTACTAATAGGCACTGTCAGCCTCTCTGTTGAGTGTGTGGCAGAAGGAAGGGAAGGTTGTCTATGAACAGGGTGGAGGGACAGGGTGGCTGTTTGCTCTTTCAGCAGAGTGACAAAGTACCATGGCTGGGGTGTTCCTGTGCTCTGTCACAGAGCAGACAGAATAGCACAGTGTTGGCCTGCATCTTGTGTACCACTTTGAACTTCACAGGCATTTTGCCCAGAATGAGAGGAAAGTAAGCCAGTTTCATCAGTATCAAGATAAGAGTCAGGGGTGGTGCATGACCGTGAGGAAACAGAGTCTTCCAGGCTCCTGGGACCTTACTCAGATGAACAGCATGTGTGACAGAATGCACAAGACCCACTCAGGCTCAAACCAGACAGAACCCCAGCATAGAACTGGGAAAATGGACAGGAGGCCGCCACCTCGGCCAAGGAGGAGCCACTGGAGCTGAGGATTGCTCAGTGTGGGGCCGTCGGTGTTCTTTAAGGAAGTGATGCTGGATAGATAGCCTGACTAGGCTCCAGAGGATGAACTTGCACTGAGGGACATCTGGGGACACAAACTTGGTTTGAAAGGCCTTAACATATATGACAGAACAGATGGAATTATGTGGGCAGGCTGTAGGAGGCAGGTACAGATAGGGGAGGGGTCTAGATATGACTGAGATGTATTATATAAAAAAATCCACAAAATTCAATAAAAATATACATTGAGAAAACAAAATATAGGGACCAAGAAAGCACAACAGTGCAAGGAAAAGGAATCAAGTAACATGCTTAGGAGAACTCCTCTTTGAGTGACAGATAGGTGATCTTTTTAAAGAAATAATATTCAGTGTTTATGCTGTGCTCATCTCTAGCATAATTTTTTGGCAAGTCCTTAACGAGAGTGGCTAGAAGTGGCAGTTAAACCTTTGTGACAACATTATTCAAATGTTCAGTGTAGGAAACAGAAAGAAAGAAGCACAGTTGGGAAATACTGTCTGTAATGAACTGACTTGTTCTGCTAGTGCTTGTCAGCTGTGCTCAGGTTGACGCTATAAGCGCAGCAGCAAACCATAACGTTTTGGGGGGTTTCCTGCATGCCTGAAGCAGCCACAGTATATGCTCTCCCAGTTCAGAGGAATGGTAAAAGGGATGATGGGATGGGTTGGGATGGGATGGGATGGGATGGGATGGGATGGGAGATCTGGCCCCTGGAAGGCCAGGCACGGAGGAGTGGATAAGGTCACCTTCTTGTGTCTCTAAAGGCAGAGTGCTGCACAGAGTTTTTGAATGGGATGAGATGGAACTAGACTGATGGATTAGATAACCCCTTCTCAATTAGGTAATTGTTGTGATTGGCTTAGCAATTGGTGCTCTGTAAGTATCAAGTTCCAAAGCACCCTCTTTCCTGAATCTGCTGTATGGGGGAGGCAAAGATAAAGACATCCATGGGAAGGAATTTGATCTCAGAAACTGAAATCATACAGAAAAAAGATGAATACGTATGAAGAAAAATTATTTGATTACATGAATATGTATGAAGTGACCTATTTTGTAATTAGCTCCAGGCTAGAAAATGTGGGGTTAACTGTCAAGAAATGATAAGGGGCTGGCAAGATGCCTCAGAGGAAATGAGTGCTTGCCCCCAAAGCTGACAAGTTGAGTTCAATCCCTGGGACTGACATAGTGGAAGAAAAGAACCAACTCCCAAAAGTTGTCCTCTGACCTCCACACACATGCCATGGCATCCAGATGAATGAATGCATAAATAAATGTAACAATTTATTTTGAAAGCAGAGAATTAGTAAAAAAAATTTTCTGTTCTTATGGAGTGAGCTGATACCTGATACATTAGGAAAGCAAAACTAACAGAAACATACACACCACATGCTTAAATCAAGCTGTACAGAATCCAAACACTAATTTCACTTAATAGTAAAATGGTGTGAATAATGGACAAAGTAAATGATAGAACGTCATCTCTTTAGTGCCAGTGCTTAAGGACTTTACACCAGCAACATCAATTCCAGTCTGATTTCTTAGACTCATTGAAGTCAGCCAGATAATATCAACTGGAATTATTATCTACACAGAAAGATAATTACACAGAAGACACATCTCCTAAGCCCTATGCGTTCCAGGCTCAGCTCCTAGCCTTTAGCTCCAAGGGAGTGGATAGAACAGCTAGGAGGTGGGGCTTAGTGTAAGGGAGTTAGGACACTAGAATAAATGACTGAAGTGGATGTTGGTACCCTGTCCCCTTCCTTTCCTTTACCCTGTTTTCCAGTCACTACAACATAAAGAAGCCTCCTCTGGCAAGTGCTTCTCCCATGATATACTGTGATGTTGCAGGCTGAAAGCAATATGGCCCAGTGACCACTTAAATCATGAGCCAAAATAACCCTTCTTCCTGCTACATTGTTCTTTCCAGGTATTTTGTTAGAGTGACAGAGAGCTGACTGATAGAGCGAGCATCTCACACTGCTCTGTACATTTTACATATCCAAAATATCCTTTGAATGAACTCACTAAAAATGAATAATTGGGTAAGTTCCTAGAATCCAATGTCTTCATTTCTAAAAGACAGAAATGAAATTCTGGGAGTTAAGTGTCTTTTCTGGATCTCTGCCAAAGCTTAACCAGGGAGATATCAGCCCCCGTGTTCGATCCCACCCTGCTTTCCACCATTGAAACCAAAGGCTGAGAATATATCATAGTGGGAGAATACTTGCCTAGTCTACATGAAGCCTTTGGATTAATCCCAAGGAAAGAAAGGAAAAAGCAATTTGGAAAGGAAGGAAGGAAGGAAGGAAGGAAGGAAGGAAGGAAGGAAGGAAGGGAGAGAGGGAGGGAGGGAGGGAGGGAGGGAGGGAGGGAGGGAGGGAGGGAGAGTTGGGGGCAGGAAAAATGGAAATTAAGAAGGAAGTAGGAAGGAAATAAAGGTATTTAAGAAACAAAGCATGGTGCAGGAGAAAGGCCTCCAGACTTCGAAGCACCGACCGCTGTGCTGCTCCGTAGCAGCCAGTGCTGCTCCTCTCCCAATTCTCAGAGCTCAGCAGCCCAGGACTCAGAATTAAGCTATAACCAATGAATCATGAGCAAAACCACAGCCTGCACTTCACTTACTTGAGAGATACAAGCTCTTGTCAAATACTAGTCCTTATGTTACATTGGATAGAATGACTGAGGTCAGAATCAACCTTGGAGGCCACATGCTGAAGATGGGAAGATAGTTCAGTCTGGGTGTCCTAAGATACTGTGAGGAAAGAACAACCCGTACACCTAGGGTACTTATCTTGGTCCATAACCTTAGAAAAAATAAGCAAAAGTCATTTTTAGACTAGATTTTGCTCTGTAGCTCAGGCTGACCTGGAACTCACTTTGTAGTGTATCCCGGCCTGGAACACCCGTCCCTCCTGCCTCAGCCTCCCAGATGCTGAGATAGCAGATATTTTCCACCATGCTTGGATTGCATTTATAGCCTTTGCTACACACCATTTTGGAGACTGTTCATTGCTGGGGTCAGTGCCGTGCCTTTACCAGCCACTCACTTCACTTGCTTTTCTTTTTTTCTTCACAAAATAGTCACGATCCTATTAATTTTGACTTAATAGAATACAAACCATTCTATAAAATGCTTTTATACAAAAACAAGTTTTAAGCAGACAGAAATACAGCTAACTTAGAAATGAACAATTCCCTCTACGTACAGTGATCAGAGAAGATAAGAGAAAGCAAGGGGCCAGAGAGGTGGCTTAGTGGCTAAGAGAGGACCTAGGTTACATTCCTAGCACCCACATGGCAGCTAACAACTCTGGAACTCTAATTCAAAGAAACCTGACACTCTCTTCTGGCCTCTACGGGCATTGCACAAGTGACATGCAAGGGAAACTCACGTGTGTGTGTGTGTGTGTGTGTGTGCGCGCACACACACACGAAAATAAACATGATTTCTTATAAGATTAGAGAAAAGTACTTAGGACAAATATCAGTAGTGTTTGGATGATTTCAACTTGCAAGGAGGATAAAGAAAACACATGGTACAAAATAAAAAATACATGGACAGTTTTCAAAGAGTAGTAGAAGAGAGTTTGGCTCTCTGGTAGGCGTCTGGCAGGAGTTGGTTATGGGGTTTGGAAAATAAGGCTGGAAAGATGATTTTGGTGTAAGGAGTGAAGCTAAGGACAGTGAACTATGACTTATCTTAGTCACAGTTACCCTCTCGTTGCCCAGCTTGGCAGAGGAGAGTTATCTCCTTAGGACTCTGTCAACACAGATGCCGCTCCTGGATCCAGGACAACATCCTTGTGTTCTTAATGGAAGGGGCAGTGGGACTCAGAGATGCACCAGTCCAGAATCTCAACACTGAGGGAGGAGTGAGGGAAGCAGGAGGTTCTTATCTCTAAAGGCTTTTGTGATGTGGGGCACCAGTTGCTTCTTTTTATGTCAGCATAGTCAGCATTCCTACTGCTTGTGAGTAAAAATATTCATGACTTAAAGAGTAAGCAATGCCAACAGTTAACAGCATTACAGAGACCAAGGAGACTAGACAAAGACTGGGTCTTGGAAAAAATGACTTGGGTCACCACTGTCATGAAGATCACAAGCAATACACTGAGCCCAGTTCTTCCAACCCTCAAAGATATATTCTAGGATCCACTTACAATGTTGAAGTTCATTATATAAGAAAGGATTTTTGTCACAAATAATTTTGCATGCCACTGATGAAAGAAAAAAGTTACACAGGCATAAGAGAGTCTCACTCACAGTAAGAGAGTCACCACTGTAAGAGAGTCACCACTGCAAGAGAGTCACCACTGCAAGAGAGTCACCACTGCAAGAGAGTCACTACTGCAAGAGTGTCACCACTGCAAGAGAGTCACCACTGTAAGAGAGTCACCACTGCAAGAGAGTCACCACTGCAAGAGAGTCACCACTGCAAGAAAGTCAGCATTGCAAAAGAGTCACCACTGCAAGAGAGTCACCACTGCAAGAGGAGAGTCACCACTGCAAGACAGTCACCACTGCAATAGAGTCACCATTGCAAGAGACTCACCACTGCCAGAGAGTCACCACTGCAAGAGACTCACCACCTCAAGACAGTCACCACTGCAAGAGAGTCACCACTGCAAGACAGTCACCACTGCAAGACAGTCACCACTGCAAGACAGTCACCACTGCAAGACAGTCACCACTGCAAGAGAGTCACCACTGCAAGACAGTCACCACTGTAAGAGAGTCACCACTGCAAGAGAGTCACCACTGCAAGACAGTCACCACTGCAAGAGAGTCACCACTGCAAGACAGTCACCACTTCAAGAGAGTCACCACTGCAAGAGAGTCACCACTGCAAGAGAGTCACCACGGCAAGAGAGTCACCATTGCAAGAGAGTCACCACTGCTATCGGAGACCTCCCAAGACTTCCTGAAGCACAGGTACTGGTGAGCAGGCTAAACAGCACACACACACACACCCCACCCCCACCCCCACCAACTGGGATTACAAAGACATCTGAAGGAGGCAAGCAAAGCAAGACTTCAACACAATGAAGAGGCATTTGGGACTCACTTTGTAATACAGGCAAGGAAAAGCCCATATGCCAGGAACACGAAGAAGAGACAATATGGGAAAGGTACTGGATAATCCCACACCAAGCTCTACCAACCCTGTGGAAGATTCCTACAGTGGGATCCCCCTGAGGATGGCCCAGGACACAGATATCAGAAACATAATCGTGAACATACTTAAAGACATGCAAGATTATAAAGAGCAAATCAAAGAATTAAGAAAAGAAAACAAGGAACTCAAGAAGGAAGTGGAAACACTGAAAAGATCCCATGTTGAAAAGATAAGGAAACCAACCAGTGAAGCAAAGAGCTACAGGAAAGGATTGAGAATCTCCAAAAGGAAGTGGAAATACTAAAGAAATCAGAAGAGGAAATGAAAAAGGAAATCAAACACTCATCCAATCAAGAGGAAAGGAATGGAAAAAGCCTCAGAAGCAGAATGAAGGAAGCAGAACAAAGAATATCAGACCTGGAAGATAACACAGAACAACTAAAAACCTCAAGGAAAGATTATGAAAAATTTTAAAATACACAAAA
>VZQC01014540.1:1560251-1617492 GCA_009823505.1 Rhizomys pruinosus
CCCTGTACAAAAGTCAACTCCAGATGGATCAAAGACCTCAACGTGAAACCCCAAACTCTGAAGGCGATAGAAGAAAAAGTTGGCAGCAGGCTACAAGACATATGCATAGGAAAAGACTTCCTAAATTAGACAGCAGCTGTGCAAGAATTAAGGTCGACAATTGACAAATGGGACCTCATTAAACTCAAAAGCTTCTGTATATCAAAAGAAACAATCAAGGAAGTGAAGAGAAATCCCTCAGAGTGGGAGGAAACCTTCACTGCAGAAACATCTGACAAAGCATTGATTTCCAGAATATATAAACTGCTCAAAAAAACAAAGAAGAAAGAAAACAAATGACCCACTCAATAGAAGGAGCAAAGAGCTGAACAGAGACTTCACAAGTGAGGAATTAGAGATGGTTGAGAAACACCTTCGGAAATGTTCAACATCACTAATCATTAAGGAAATGCAAATCAAAACCACTTTAAGATATCATCTTACTCCAATAAGACTCGATAGGATCAAGAAAACAAATGATACCAAGTGCTAAAGAGGTTGTGGGGAATGGAGAACACTCATCCACTGCTGGTGGGAATGTAAATTCGTACAGCCACTGTGGAAAGCAGTGTGGAGAACCCTTGGAAGACTTGGAATGAACTTGCCACCCGACCCAGCCATACCACTCCTAGGCATGTACCCTCAAGACTCACCCCACTGCAGAGATAAATGCATGGCCATGTTTATTTCAGCTCTCTTCACAATAGCAAGGAGCTGGAACCAACCCAAATGCCCCTCAACTGATGAGTGGATAGAGAAAATATGGTACATCTACACAATGGAGTTCTATGCAGCAGTATAGAAAGATGACATCATGAGCTTTGCAGGAAAATGGCTGGAGCTAGAGGACATCATGCTGAGTGAAGTAACACAGTCCCAGAAAAAAAAAACGATGAATGGTATCCCTCATCTGTGGATGCTAGTGCCAATTACCTAGTTGTAAGTATTTTTTGTGCATGGCCCCTTGAGCTTTTGTCCAAGCAGTTGGAAGTGATGCATATTGGAAACAACAACAACAACAACAACAACAACAACAACAGAAAGGACTGCTTCAAAGAACTGACTGAAACAGTGAACTTCTGCTCAAAACAGTCAACTTCCACATGGAGAATATTGAGAAAGACTGAGAAAGAGATGAAAAGCATGTTTGGCAGAATACATGAGCTCTGGTGGGGTGGGAGGATAGGGTGGGGAACACATGTCTAGATTTGATAATCTTGTACAAAATATATATTAAAAAATTAAAAATAAAACAATAAATAAAAAAAAGTCATCACTGCAAGAAAGTCACCATTGCAAGAGAGTCACGACTGTAAGAGAGTCACCACCGCAAGAGAGTCACCACCGCAAGAGAGTCACCACCGCAAGAGAGTCACCACAAGAGTCACCACCGCAAGCAAGTCACTCATTCCAAGTCACCGCTGTAAGAGAGTCACCATTGAAAGAGAGTCAGCACTGCAAGAGAGTCATCACTGCAAGCTCTCCATGAAAAGTTATAGTTGGGAAAAAAAAAACCCACAAAGGAACTCAATTTGCAGCATTGTTTTACAGACGAGGAAATTCAGCCCTCAATAAGACATTAAACGCCTTGCTGAAAACCGGAGCAGAAGCCCTTCCTACCTTTCCCTCCCTTCCCTACCCTGTCCTACCTTCACTTCCTCCCTCTGCTGCTTTTTCTTCTGGTTTTTGTCTTTTAGAGACAGCATCTCCCTGTAGCCCCTGCCGGCCTTCGTGTTGCAGAGATCCACCTGCCTCTGCTGGGACTAAAGGTGTGTACTAAAGGTGTGTACCATCTCACCTCCTTGTCCTCGTCTCTCCTTTCTAATCCTGTCTTCTCTCCCCTCACCTCTTCCATCCTTTCCCTCTCTCCTCTCCCCCATCTTCTCTCTTTTCTCCCCTCCTATTCCCACTCTGCAATCTTTTCTTCTTCCCTTTTTTTCCTTGCTCTCTCTCCCTCTCCTTTTACTCTCCCTAGCAACCTCTTTTCCTAAATTGGACTTGATCTCAACAATTAACCAGATTTTCTTTTTGTGCTCAGAATAAGAAATATGAGAAAAATATTTTCAAACTCTAAGAGAAAGGGTCAAAGTTTCCTGGTGTTATCAATAATCAGCGATCTTACCAGCAATATTTTGTACTTAAAATACAAACTGTAAGGTGGAGCACTGGAGCAACATCATGACCACAGGGACCAAGTGCATGCTGGCAATGTTCCTCACTATAGAGTGACACCTGTGCACAGTTCACTCATTATCCCATTTTGCTTGTGTCCTATGTCTAGCCTATTTCCTGAGATCTGGCCCTGCATAAGGACAATTTAGAAGTCTGCCCAGCCCATATCATGGAGGCCAGTACAGGAAGATCAAGACAGGACACATGCTTACTGGACTTCATTTGGGTGACCATGGGAAGGAAAGACCCCAGTGTGGAGTACAAGGGTAAGGTGATGGTTGTTTGGGCTTGCCAAGGAGGAACCTTCAAACACTTCCTTAAGGAAAACATGATATCACATCTCTTAGCAAAACAAAAGATTCTCCAATTCATGATATGTGTATGCATGTATATATAATACAAGTTGGAGAGAAGAACAAGAACAAAAGAACTGGGGAAAAAAAGACTGAAATGGTGAAGTTTTCCCCCAAACAATAAGCCTCTGCTTTGGGAAATAAACAACTCTGGAAAGACTCAGAAAAAGATGCAAGACATGTGTGGCAGAGTTCAGGGACTAGGATGGGATGGGAGGTATGGAAAGGGAAATGACTCTAAATTGGATTGAGAAATGTTGTGTGATGTATGGAAAAAGTTTACTAACAATAAAAAAATTAAAAAATAAGTCTTTCCAGCCCAAGTATTGTACAAGTGCAGCCCCCAAACACAATAGCAATCAGATTTCTTCTTGTCTCCCCAAGCTAATATTCTTTTTCTCTTAGACTGACTTTATAATTTATTATTTGTGTGTGTGATTTGTGTGTGTGTGTGTGAGAGAGAGAGAGAGAGAGAGAGAGAGAGAGAGAGACTTGTATGTCTGTGCATGTGGTAACCACAAATGCTAGAAGAGAGCATCAGACCCCCTGGTACTACAGGTACCGTTGATTGTGGGTCACCCGATGTGGGTGCAGAAACTGAACCCAGGTCCTCTGGAAGAGCAGTAAGTAGTCCTACCTACTAATGCTTCTCCTCACCTGTAGCTATTACTCTTTGTAGACTTCAAGGTTGACCCCAGGTTTAAGCAGGGAAAGGCCAGGGGAGGGAAGGTGACCCCCCCACCCCCATGGCTTCAGTATTCATAACAAATATTCACAAGGAAGAAGAAGGAAGAGCCTGATCTGCTTAGACATTTTTATAAATTAGAATTAGATACAGGGAAAAGCATGGAGGAAAGGCACAGAGAGGTCTGGTGCATGAGATTGAACACACATATTTTATAGACTTTACACAGACAACTCCAGTTATCAAAAAGAGAGCCATGCACAAGAAGTTACCACTTTAGTCTAAATCAGAAGTGACTTTGCAAATGCACTGACAAAAATCATTCTCAGATTATCTTAGGACCAACCTTGCTCTAAGTGTGGTGGTGCAAGAAGAAAAACTGCGTAGCTACGATTGATTCTAATGCCTCAGCACTGGGGCCATGCGGGGGACTCGTTCCAGTACAGCCTTTCATGTTTCATGTTGTTCCATGTTTGTTCCCACAGGGCTTGCTCAGTGACCAAGGATTGCTCCTTAACTGCTGCTGAGAGGAACATTATCAGTAATGTAAGCACCTTTCTTTGCAAAATCAAAATCGTGGCATACAGAGTTCAGAATTTCAACATGGCAAATTTCCCTGACAGATCTCCAATCCCCTGATTGAGCTGATCAAAATGCAGCATCTCTGGTCAGCACCCCACATCTATGTTTTGATGGCTTTGTTTGTTTTTATTTTCTATAATGTTGGCTAACATCTGGATATTCTTGATCCTGTTTCTTCATTACTTATCCTGGAAACTGAGTGGAAGATTTCCAGGATTTCTCCCAATGAAAACTTCCTCTCTGTAACATGTCTTTGCAGAATTCTCTTCAATACTGTACCCAAGTTGGTCTCTGTAAAAAGCCTGCATCTTCTGGCTTCTCTTCTTTCTTTTTCTTCTTTTCTGAGATCATTTGTTTTGTAGGCAGCCAGATGCCATGTTTAAGCAGTCATGCGGAGGGAGTTCTATGGAGATAGGGGGACTGAGGCCTCCAGCTCACAGCCACAAAAGAACCTTGGAAGCAGATCCTCCTGCTCTGGAGACTTCAGAGTCTGTTGTTAACCCTTTGTGTGCAGACTCAAGAGAAACACTGGCCAGAACCACATTGTTAAGCCTGACCACTGCACTGCCCAAGTCCTGACCCTCAGACACCATGTGGAGTTTGGATATTTCTTTTTTTTAAAAAAGTATTTTGTGTTATTTTTATTTATGTGTCTGAATGTGTTGCTTGCATGTTGGTAAGTACACCCATATAGTGCAATGCCCAAGGAGTTCAGAAGAAGGTATTGGGTGCCCAGGAACTGGAGTTATGGATGGTTGTTAGCTGTCATGTGGGTGTTGGGAACCAAACCCAGGTCCTCTGCAAGAGCATCCAGTGCTCTTAACTGCTGAGCCATCTCTCCAACTCTATTTCTTGCTTTAAGCCACTGAGCTTTGAGGTAACTTGCAATGTGGCTTAATGCTAACTACAAGGCACTATATAGACTTAGTTTGGTTTTCCCTAACCCATCTTGGTGACCTCAGGATATTCCAGTTATGTCATTCATCTTCAGGGTTAGTAGAAGCCCTGAGGCCACAGAGGATCCAATAACCATTTTCTGAATGAATGATCATCTCCTTCCTGTTCTTAATCATCAAAGTAAATTCAATGACAATTACACTTCCAGACTTTTGGCTTAACCAAGGTTTTTTTTTTTTTTTTTTTTTTTTTAATGTGGTTTAACTCAGAATATAGAAGAGGGAAAAAAAAACCTGAAATGAGATCACCTTTCAGAAGCTCCAATTTTTTAAATGCTCCCACCATTAAGAGTTCAATAAAAATTTGCAATGAGGCTCTGTGAACGATTTAGGACGGCTTGGCCCCCTGCCTTGTAAGCATTCATGATTATAAACTGAAACTTTGCTTCACCAGCCAAGACATGACAGCATAATGAGAAAGGCTGAGGTAAGTGTGGAAGAAATAAACTCCCGCAGGTCTTGGGTTTAGGGGACAGTAGAGTTAGATTCAATATGACTCGGGGTCGAAGGCCTCCAGCGAAGTGCCCCTTGGAAGCTCACTATCGTCACCTAAATAGGGTAGAACATATTGATTTGACTTCTCAAATTCATGCCACTTTTATGGTAGAAACATTTAGAATCCTTTCTAATAGCTCTTTTGAAAAAGATATTTTTTTTTTTTTTGGTCTTTTTGAGGCAGGGTGTCCCTGTAGCCCCAGCTTGCCTGAAACTTGGTATGTAGAGTACGATAGCCTTGATCTCACAGAGATCTGCCTCCTAAATGCTGGGATTAAAGGTGTACACCACCGCATTCAGCTTCTTTTTTTAAATTTTTAATTATGTGTATGTGTATGTCTATGAGGGAGTATTTGCCCATGAGTACGGCTACCTATGGAGGCCAAAAGAGGGCATCAGATCCTCTGGAGCTTGAATTAAGGGCAGCTGTGAGCTCCCCAAGCGAGTGCTGGGAACTGAACCCAGGTCCTCTACAAGAGCTGCACATATTCTTTTAGTTTTTTTTTTTTTAATTTTTTAGATTTATTTATTTATTTATTTATTTATTTATTTATTACTTTTTATGTGTATTAGTGTACTGTCTGCATGTAGGTTTGTGCACCCATGTGGTACAATGCCGCAGAGGTCAGAAGAGGGCATCGGATTACCCTGGAACTGGAGTTAAAGATGGTTCTTAGCCATCATGTAGGTGCTGGGAATTGAACCCGGGTCCTCTGCAAGAGCAGTCAGCGCTCTTAACCACTGAGCCATCTCTCCAGCCCCGTATTCTTAACCCTAGCTATCTCTCCAGCCATGTGTTCTAGCTCTCCTGAAGTGCATGGTACACAATTGACATCCATGGTTTTTGCCCTATACCACAGCAAACCAGAACTTGTCCTTAATTACCTGTAACTTTGCACCTGCTGATACCCCCCCCACACACACACACACTCTAGGCACTGCTAACACCATCCCAATTTCAATTTCAGGACATAAACTTTTTTTTTTGTCTTTTCGAGACAGGGTCTCCCTGTAGCCCCAGCTGTCCTGGAACTCACTCTGTAGACCAGGCTGGCCTTGAACTCACAAAGATCCTGCCTGCCTCTGCCTCCCGAGTGCTAGGATTAAAGGCGTGCGCCACCACGCCCGGCTGACATAAACTTTTATATAGTCCCCATAGGAGTGAGATCAGGCACTTCTTGCCTGGCTTATTTCACTTGATATATGGTCTCCAGTAAAACAGGGACCAAACACCTTCTCAACTTCGGTAGGTGGGAACTGCATTCTGCAGAACTGGGGTCAGTTGTGACCACACTTTCATAGCATATTCTTCTCCCCAAATCCACCATCCCCAACAATGTAATACACTCTTATCAGGAGAGCACTGGTATAGAGTTGGGGAAGATAATCCCCTTACTGTGTATAGAAATGAAGACGCACCCACGGGTAGTCAGGTAGTCCCCCTAAGCTTGTGTGTCTTCCAGCTGACAGTTACCAACATGCCCTCATTTTTATGTTCCCACAGATCCTGAGACCTCAATCTCCTCTGGGAGAAAGATCGTGGGCTTATTGCCCTAGAATGTTCATGAGAAAAGTCCATTTAGTAGAGCGAAGAAAAGCAGAGGCTCTGCTCATCGTGAAGCCTTAGCAAAGGAAACTCGAAGTTGCCTGGTGAAGAGGTCAGCCTTTCCCTGGGAATTAGCTTCTCTGCACTACATGAGCTAGCTCTGTCTCCAGGCACTAGGGACCTGGGTGATCTGCAGTTTTCTCCTTCCTCTGGGAAAGAAAATATCCAGGAAGAGCTGTCTACCCTTTCTCTACATTCAGTTACCGACAGCTGAATCCAGCTCGGGAAGCCACAAGCCAAAATCATGTTTTGTTGTCACATTAAATGTGCACTACGATGTTAAAAAGAGAAAAGAAGCAAATGCAGTGGTACAAAGAAAAGGCCTTGGGTTCAGTTCATTTCCGTTCTAGTAAATCTGCTTGCATTCCCACACCACTTGGCAAAGACAGCTTACTTCTTACAGATCTGAGTCCTACCCCCAAAGGCATGAGCTAATACGCTTAAAGGACTAAACCTTAAACCAGCTCTCCCTTAGCGTTCCCTTTTGAAAGCCTGAGGTGTGACTCCAGCACCAGCCCCTCCACCGTGTCAAGCACTGAAAGTCAGCTTCTCGGCTGATACTATAGTTGATTTTAGTTTTCCAGTCACTCGTGCACAAAACCTCAGCATTACTTCTTATAGTAATTTTTTTTTTTTTGGTCTTTTTGAGACAGGGTCTCCCTGTAGCCCTAGTTGTCCTGGAACTCACTCTGTAGACCAGCTGGCCTTGAACTCACAAAGACCTTCCTGCCTCTGCCTCCCAAGTGCTAGGATTAAAGGCATGCACCACTGCAGTAATTTTTTTAAATCAATTGATGAGACACTCTAACCCTGTAGCCCAGGATGGCTTGGAAAATACTCTCTAGCCCTTGAACTCAGAGTGGTCTTCCTGAATCAGCCCTCCTGAAGGCTGAGATAATAGGTTTTATCCTCCAGGTACAGAAAGGTTGATGACCTGGAGGAACTCTGGCTAAGTATTTTGTGAATTAGCTCAATGGAGATGTTTATCTGATGGGTAGACATTTATGAGTTTGGGGAGGAAGACACAGGGGCCAGGTACCATTCTAATCACAGCATTTTGGTGCTCAATGTATCCACATGATATATCCTAAGTGAGGCTACATTGGTCCTGGGTTTGCCAACTCTCTCTACTGCACAGTTACCAGTCACTTCTGTGCACTGTGCATAGCTCTCACATAGAGTGGGGGCCTCGGATCCACCTTTCAGGACAGGGTGTCTACTGAGATTATTTGGAATTCTCAGAATTTTCTTGGACCCCTCCCCCAGTTGCCCAACTCCTGCTTGTTCTCTGAAGGACACAGCACAGTTGAGTTCCAAGTCAGACAGCACGACTCAGACTCCTGACTCTTTTAAAAAATATATTTATTATTTTTTAATTTTTATTCTTGTGTGTAGGAATGTATTGCCTGCAAGTGTACTAGCATGCCTGCAAGTGTACTAGCACACCTGTCTCCTGCAATGCCCACAAAGGTCAGAAGAGAACATCAGATTCCCTGGAACTGGAGTTATGGATTGTCAGCCGCCATGTGGGTGCTGGGAATTGAGCTCAGGTCCTCTGCAAGAGCAGTCAGTGTTCCTAACTGCTCAGCCATCTCTTCAGCCCCAGATTCCCGACTTTTGATTAAACCAAGAGAGAGATTTGATTAGTCTTGAAACTCCAAATCTCCCTCTCTCCCTTCCTCCTTCACTATCTATCCATTTCTTGTTTCTATGAATAGTTATCATCTTCTGTGCCCCAGGTACTATGATAGCCTTAGAAACACAATTTTAAGTCAAATAGACTCATGATTGGAGGTCTCAAAAGCTCTTAACACCAGCTTCCAATTTTGCCAGTCAAAGCAGGTGTCTCCAACACGGTCTACTTTCTGCTCTTGTGTACTAGGTAAGTGCTCTACCACTGAACTATGCTTTTAGCCCAGAGGTAGCTACACTTCTGAGACAAGATCTAGATCATGGATAGAAACCTAAGAAAAGAAATATAAGAAACAAGGGAAAGCTCTAGAGTGCAGACCAATGTGCAAAGGGTCTCAAACACATGGAGCTTGGAGGAAGCACTGCAGATTGATGGGCAGGGATGAGGACTGCCATGATTTTGATAAACTGCTTCCTCACAGCTCATGTGTTAAAGGCTTGGTCTCTAGCTATTGACACTACTGGAAGGGGGCACAACCATTAAGAAGTTGGGTTCATGGCCGGGCGTGGTGGCATACACATTTAATCGTAGCACTCGGGAGGCAGAGGCAGGCGAATCTCTATGACTTCAAGGCTCCCTGGTCTACAGATTGAGTTCCAGGTCAGCCAGAGCTATAGGGAGACACTGTCTCAAAAGACTGAAAACAAACAAACAAACAAACAAACAAAAAAACCGGGTTCAGTCAGGATACTGAAGTTTGGCTGTTGAGGGGCAAGCCAATGAGACAGACATTGAAACCTTGGCCTCTTCCTTTCCCTGCTTCCCAGCACCCACTAGACAAATAAACAAACACTTTTGCTCCACCCCACAGTCCTTACCATGCTACTCTGCCTCGATACAGGTCCAGAGTGCTGGAATCAAGCAACCGTAAACTGAGACCTGCGGGGCCGTGAGCCTGCCCAAGCCTGCACTCCTTTCAAGTTGACTATCTCTGTTATTTTGTCACAGCCATGGAAAAGTGATTCACAGAGAGGATGAAAACAGCCTTAGGAAAGAGGCCAGCTTTCCTGCCACAAAATCTATAAGCCATGTGGGTCCAACGCTGGAGCACTATCCTGACCAGATGGGAGTTTTGAAGCGATGGTTACACCAGGCGCCCTCTACAGGGACATCAAGAATGGAAACAATGTGACTCTGCGGGGCCTTTGTTCAGAGAGGAGACAAAGGTGAGCCAAGCCAAGACAGGGACAGTGGAGATGAAGAGCAGGGAACAGACTGGAAAGGTAGAGAAAATGGATGACTTTGGGTGAGCGACTGGGATTCTCTGCACCTGTCAGAGGAAGATAATACAGCTCCTACTCCACGGAGATGTTGTATGATAATGTGTTAATATACACCACACATTTAAACAAGAACTTGACTCATTAATGTCTGCTAATAACACCTGTGCTGTGACCAAAATTGGGCATGCAAATCAGCTGTGAATCCATCCCTTGACTCACCAAACAAAGAGTCATGGCTGTACAACTGGTAAGGTCTTCTCCAACCATACATGGCCAATTATCTTGATCATTATTCTTTCTAGACCACCAGACAACAAGATCACAAGATCTATGTATGCCGTCCCCAGACAGCTCACTCAGGGAATGTAACTTTTTCTTACATGCATCTGGACCATTGTAATTCCCATCCTATCCGTGACACCGGAAAATGTCTCCCTGGGATCAACATGAAGCTCATTTTTCATTCCTAAATGTTCCCATTTGGGACCTAGAAAAGTTGATCAACTATTTCCATATCCTGTACAGCAGGCTTGGTTGGAATTTTTTTCACCATGTTTAAGAAGGATTGTTGGAAATAATTTTTCTTTGCAAGTTTTAAGGATCCAAAAATGCATCCCTAGGACTGCAGCTTCCATGATTGGCATGGCTCAGCAGGAAGGGTCGGCACAACAAAGTCCATAATTGCTTATCTCAGGGAACCTAGGCACCTTAAGAATGGATCTAGATGGGGCTGGAGAGATGGCTCAGTGGTTAAAAGCACTGGCTTATCTTGCAGAGGACCAAGGTTTGGATCCCAGCACTCACATGGCAGCTAACAACCTTCCTAACTCCAATTCCAGGGGATCTGATGCCCTCTTTTGACCTCTGCAGGTATTACACAACACAGAGGGATGTGTATACATGCAGGCAATACACTTATACAGATAAAACTAAAAATAATATAAACTATTCTTTAGAAAAGAATGAATCTAGCAGGCTGGAGATATAATTCAGCTGGTAATGTACTTTCCTTTTAAGCATGTAGACCTGAGTCCAGTCCCCAGAACCCACATAAGAAGGCCAGGCATGGTGGTACGCTCATGTAACCTCAGTATTAGAAAAACAGAATCAGCCAGATCCCAGGAAAGCAGGCCAGCCAGCCTAGCATACTTGTGAACCCCATGACCCACTGAGAGATCTGGTCTCAAAGAAAAATGGTGGATGGTTCCTGCAGAAGGACATCACATCCATCGGAGGCTGTCCTCTGGCCTCCACACATATACATGTGAACACACACCTACACATATGCCACAGCCGCACATGCATGTTCCTGTGTATCCACTTGAACACACACACACACACACACACACACACACACAGAGTACTATATCTGACACAAATGATCATGTCCTCTAGGAGTTTTTGATTTCCCTAGAGACTAAGCAAAGCTAATCCACATACAAGAAGACTGTAATTCCCATGTAGAAGTCCTGAGGGTGTTTCAGTTCAATCCTAGAAAGGATTAGAGAAGAGAGAATGGTGAACGGGCAGTGATAGAAAAGAACATAGAAAGATGAGATGTCACACCACAGTCAGGACTTCCTGTCAGCATCACAACAGGTCAACAGAGTTCTGCTTCAACCAACACCTGGCACAGAACACACACTCAAAGCAACACAGACAAGTGGTGACACAAACAGCAGAAGCGACTCTGCCGGATGAATGAATTTGTCTGTAATAAGTGAAGCGATCTCCTTGCTCAGTAATTTGGGATTAAACCTGACATAGCCCCAGATCCAAGATCACTCATTCCCTGCTATCCACTGTGGATTGGTTCCCAGAACACTGAAGATACTGACATCTGTGTGCACTCAAGTGATTTATAAAATTCCGTAAAATCTGCCTCAGGCATTGCACATCCGATCATATCTTGATTACACAGGACACCTAATATGCATATAACCATCTATGTCCTGTGCACACAGTTACTGCCCTGTGCTGTTGAGGGACTAAGACATGAAACATGTTTGTATATTTTCAGTATGGACACCTTTCTGTCTGAGTATTTGGAATCTGCTGTTGGTTAACTTCCTGGATGGAGAAAATGTGTACATAAGATCTGTGTGCTTGAGAGAATCCCCCTAAAAATCTAGTGCATTAATCAGTGAAAATCTACTCTACCATTGTGGGGGGGGGCAAATGTCAGTACTTTCTAATGAAATGGGACTAAAAGAGAGAAAGGAAACAAGCTGCAAAAAAGAGCAAACATTAGGTTGTACTTGCAGGTAAATTTGAATTAATAAAACAGTTGATTCTACAGAAAGTTTAACACCTCAGGACGCAGCTGTCTGCCCAGTCAGGCAACCATTAGCATCTCATCATCAATGCCCCAGGCACATCATCAATGACACAAATTCAAAATCAACTTAGAACAGAAGGAATGGCCCGTGAACAAACCTCTCCAGCTGCCCCTTCTCAGTCCTCTCTATACACACAAGAACTGACCAGAGAGCCAGAACTCAGGCTGGAGAGAAAAGGAAGATACAGACACAGGTAACTTTGAAAAGTGTGAAAGATGTCAACCAGCACTTGAGAGCAATTAAGAAACACCTTTCCAAATATAGAAATGCTTTATAAAGGGATTGCTAAAAGCCAGGGAAGTATCCTTTTAACAATGTCCTTAGGCACAGTGTTCCATTTTAATAAGAAGGAAACACCATTTTCTTGAGTTGAAATACCAAAGCAGGGGTCTTTAATTACTTTTGGGCCTGAAGCTCCTTTGAGATCCTGGTAGAAGCTGGGAGTCTCCTTGGCAGATAACTGTCTGTGCCCAGAGACTCAGCACTGCATTCCCCGGCTGCTCAGTCCCATCATCAGGCACATTTCTACATTCGTTCTCTCTGGTTATGTGGGCCCCTTCATTAAAAGCTTATAAACCCCTGATTTGTTAAGCCCTGTGTTAAGGAAACATTATTTTATGACCTTGAGATAAGAATTTAATGTCTAAATCTATAACAAATAGGATAGGAATCAGTTTCAGTTTATTGATTGTGTTATATACAGTTAAATTTGTATCAATTCTTTGTTTTTGCCTTTTCCCTGTTATTTTATTGTGGCAAGAACACATGAAATCTGTCACCTTACTGGATTTAGCTGGGGGAGGGGACTAGAGATCAAACTCAAGATTTGGTATAAGCTGGGCAAGGGCTCACTGAGCCACATACCCATCCCAAGTCTGAACAACTTTTAAGTGGACAAAACAATGTTAACTATAGGTACAATATCTTCTCACAGATATCTATTCACTTTGTGCATCTAAAAATTTCTGTTAATTGCCACTTTCTACTTGCCCTCTCCCAGTGACCACCATCTTTTATTCTGCTTCTGTGAGTGGAGTGATCTCACATGTTTGAAAAAAGGGGAATGATTTGGTCATTATTATCCTTCTGTGGCCACTGACACCAAGGTTTGTCCACACGTCCATGTAATGCATCATTTCTTCTTTTTAAAGGCTAATATTCCACTGTGTGTGTCTCTGTGTGTGTGTGTGTGTGTGTGTGTGTGTGTGTGTGGTATGCCACATTTTCTTTACCCATTCATCCTCTGACAGACATTTAGGTTATTTCTGTGTCTTAGAAATTATTGACAATGCTCTGATGAGCATAGGAGCTCTTATGCCAGTTTGAAATCTTCATTTCAATATTTTTAGATACATACTCCAAAGTGTGGTTTCTGGATCAAATAAAAATCCTATTAATAAGTGTTCAAGGAACTGTTTTCTACTGTAGCTAATTTATATTACCATCAACAGTGTGCGATAGTTACATTTCCCCACAGCATCATTAATACTTCCTGTTCATTCATGTGTTTGTTTATGCTTTGGTAACAGCCATCCCAACATGTGCTCAGTTGTAACTTACCATGCCTTTGATGTGCGTCTTCCTGATGACTAGCTGAACACTGAGGGGGTGGAGGATATCCATTTGACAGGATCTAGAATCACCTAGGAGACAAGCCCAGGGGCTTGCCAGGAGGGACTATCTAGGTTGGGATAACCGTGGTGGGAGGGCACTCCATTAACTGTGGGCAGAGCCACTCCATGTGCTGGGGTCCTGGACTGAACAGAAGGAGAGAGGATGAGCACGGCATCTTCTCTCTCTGCCTCTGGACCACAAATGCAGTAAGATCAGTGGCCTTAGGTTCTTGCCACCGTGACAGCCCCACATGATGGTCTGTCCCTAGAACTGTCAGCCAGAAGAAACCTTTCCTCCTCAGATCCGCTTCTGAGACAGAACTTTATCACAGTAACAGAGGAAGTGAGACAAACCCTCTTCACCTCTTACCTGGCCATTCTTTCCTTCTTTCCCTTCCTTTCTTTCTTTGGTGTGTGTGTGTGTGTGTGTGTGTGTGTGTGTGTGTGTGTGTTCACATGCATGTGGCTGAACGTATGTATACAGGTACATGTGTACGCGTGTGTGCCTACATGGGAAGGGCAGGGGTTGATGTCAGTTATCTTCCTTGGTCACTCTCCAGGAGGCAGGGTCTCTCCCTTGACCCCAGAGTTCACAGACTCAGTTGGACAAGCCAGCCTGCTGTGGGGACTCCCTGTCCTATCTTCTGAGGGCTAGGTTCACAGAGTGGGCACTGTGTTCACCTGGTGTATACACGGATTTAGGATGTGAATCCTCACGCTTGCATGGCAAATTCTCTATGCATTAAGTCATCACTGAAGCCACCAGCTAGACATTTTCATGTGTCAACTAAAAGATCTACACAGGTCCTTTGCTTAACTTTTATCTATTGATTGAGTAATTGATTGACAGAGGGTCTCCCTATTGCTCCAACTGGCCTAGAACTCCCTATGTATATCAGGCTGGCCTCAGTTTCACAGAGATCTGCCTGACTCTGCCACCTGAGTGTTAGGATCACTCCTTGTCCCTGCCTAAGTTTTAAAATGTGATTTCATTCTTTTCAGTGTTAGGCACTGAGTTCAGAGCCTCACACATGATATTCAGAGTATATAGTCCTAAGCCACATCCTCAGTCTGAGTTACCAGGTCTTACTCCCAGAAGTCGATTTCCTCCTTAGAGGCCATTCTATTTTGTTCTAATTTTTCTCCTTTCTAGTATTCGTTCCATATGTCTGAGGTATACTTTTACTCAAAAATATTCTGCATAAGGAAAACAGAGAATGATTTTGTAAAATGTTAACACCAGCATCCCCTGAATACTCACTACATGTCAGAAGGGTGGGGTGCCAAGTCCTTCCCCTCAAAAAGTGCATTGTCCATTACATGGAGAAACAACTGACTGGATATGGCAAGAGGCTGTGAAGACACCCTCCAAGGTGTCTGCCTGGGGACATAGGGAATTTTAACTGTATGGAGGATCAGTGAGGCTAACCCAGAGCAGGAAGAAGAGCAATGTTCGTCTCCCCCAGGAATGTGCTTGCTGACAACGAATGAATGATGAATGATTAAGAGCTGTGGTGCAGAGCACAGGGGGTCACTGGAGAGAATTCAGCCCATACAGGGGCAAAGGGGAACTCAGGTAAGCAGTCAGTTTACCTAATACTGCCCAAGTTAGTTTAAGATGCACAATGGAAGTTTAGTTACAAAAAAAGAACAGGCAGTCAGGGGCAAAAAGGACAGGATTCAGGATTTGTTACATAATTTGTGGAGCCCAATACAAAAGGAAAATGTAGGGCCTTTTGTCCAGAAATTCGTGATTTCAAGACTGTGAGAGTGGAGTACTAAGCACAGGGAGAGGCCTTCTGAGGGCATGGTCTCAGACCTCTGAGGTCAGCATATGTCCTTGGGTTAGGCCCTGATACTATTAGAAGAAATTTAACTTGTATATTCTTGTCCTTCCTTATCAACAATAACTAGCTTTGATTTTTAGGATGGAGACCAGGAAGGACTCCATATTTGTTAGATGTCAGCTTAGGAGAATCACAGTCCTTTAGTTTTCTCCACAACTCTGTGAGGTAGGTGGTATTTCACCCACATATCGTATCAATAACAAAGCCAAAGGTAAGAGACGTAAAACAACCTCTTAAGTGAAGAGTGAGCTGATCAGCCTTGACAATGTTCTCCCGGCATCCTACAGTGTGCTCATATACGGGAGTGTGCTCATATACGGGGAAAGCTCGATAGGGGTATATTCCTGGCTGAGCCATTTCCTTGGGTCCATCTTTGCCTGAGCCTTCAAGGCCAGATTCTATAAGGTCAGCTGAGGGTTGGGTGTCATGGCCCAATTCTATAATCCTAGCACGTGGGCGTCAGAACCAGGAGGATCATCATTAGTTCAAGGTTTAGACTAGACAGTAAGTTCCAGACCAGTCTGTGCTCCAGCAACAGACTCTGTTCAAAAAAATAAAATAAAATAAAACAAACCACAAGAAACCTCAGGTGTGAAAAACCACAGGTCTCCACCCTGGGTGAACTTTTGCCTAGTAGGTCTCTTGCCAATGACCTCTGGTAGGATTGTGGGGTGCACATGGGGGAAATAGAATGCAAGCCCTCTCAGAGCTGCCCCTTCTCCACACAGATGCTGTTTTAGGGGTAAATTCTCTAATTTTCATGAGAAATAATGCATTAAATAGCATGTGCATGCTACAGGAGTAATGAATCTAATATAAAACAAGTTATCACATCTTCAGAACCCACAGTAATTTCTGATTTACTGTAAAACTCTAGTCAATCATGATTGAAACAGGGCTCACAGGGGTGTCCAACAAGCGCCCAACACAACCTCACCGCCACTCCATCAGCAGACGATGCTGAATCACCAACCTGTGGCCCTCAGTGAACTCATACTTCCTACTTAGGATATTAATTTGACAGTAAGAACCACAGAATCTGAATATTTACTAAAATTCCATGCCACTTTCTCGATTTGGAGGTAGGGGCATTTTCACCTCACCCTATGACATTTTGCTGGAGGAGGGACAGGTGGAGTTCCCTGGGCTTCAGTCAACCCTCCTTCCTTGAGTCTCATAGAACCCGGCATCTTCGAGCACCACAAGCCAACTTTACTTTTCCTTTCTATTCATCCCTGATTTTTCTACAATTCTTTTTTTCTTAGCAGAAATTACTGTCAAAGTTTGCTTCTTACTCCAAAGCCTGGTAACTTTATCCCAGACTGTTTTGTTTGGGGGACCTTTTGTTAAGTGGACAACCAGACAAAGCCAGTTCTAATTAAATAAGTACCTGCCCCTAAAGATTCAACACAGGCTAATAATCTGCCAGCACTTCTTTCCCTCTATCCAATTTCCCATTCCATATCCACAGTATGAAGGAACAAAAGAAAAAAGAACATTCGACCCCCCCTCGTCCCCCACAAGTAGTACACTGCCTGACACCAAGCAAGTGGCCTTTTCCCTGTGCTGTTGGGTACTAGAATTTAAGTTGAACATTGCGAATTATTCTTTCAGCCCCTTGACAATTTAATTAATTAATTAGAGTATCCAGTTCCTCAACTCTGTGTGGCAAGCCGTGTCTCATCAATATCTCATTCAGGTGTAGCAGGGAGCAGCTGAAAGCGCTGGGCCTGCAGCCAAGCTTACCAGTGACTGATGCTGGCCTAACAGCAAGATTTGCTCTGCCCAAAGTGGGGCTTGACTAGCCAGGAGGCCGTAGCAGCAGCAAAGGTGCCGGACAGAATCCTAACAAGGTGGCTTCCAACTTGGCTCAGTCAAGTAGAACCAGCACTTACACTGTGTGTGTAAGGGTCTTCAATCTTGGCACCATCCATCCTCCAATCATCTGCCTTCTGGGTTTATTAAACCCAGGGATTTTAGAGGGAAATCAGCATATTAGAACACTTAAACCACAAACTGCACCTTTTAAAGTGCTACTGAAGATTTATGAACTCATAGGAGTAATCATTTAATTGCTTGCATTTGTCTGCTACACCCCACATTATTTTCCCCTAAAATGGCCAAATTAAACCTGCTGCATGCATATGTGCTTTGAAGTTCCTGTGAAGAGATCATTCCTTTGAGAAAGTGGATGAGGACACCGTCCTTTGGTGCAGATGTCTGGTACACCACCCTTTCCCCACCCCTTCCTCCATACACAGAAGCCAGCATGCTCTGGGTGTTTCTCATTCATTTTCTAAGCCAGGTCCCCAGTTTTCCCTCTGCAACTCCAAGGATAGCCCAGCAAGCATTTGTCCATGGAGAAACATCTTATTTGCAAGTTCGGGATGCGTATGCCATTGTGCATCTAATGCAAAACTGCTTTATTTTTGGTCCTCTTTTTGTTCAGAAACACTGTTCCTTCAGTGCGGCTAAGGAAACTAGGAGGGGCCAGACAGTCCTTCCTCAACAGCAGCTGTGTGAGCTCTGTTCCCTGAATCAGGCTGTGATAGCAGACATCAGAGTCTGCTCTCTCTCTTAGATCAGAACCAGTCCAAAGGCATCAAAGAGGACAGACCCTCAGGTGACTGGAAGCACACATGTAGCGTGCTTTCCCATTTCACAGGTAAAACCATTGCTGGCATGGTTGCACCCTGCTTACATGGTCCTTCCTTTAGCAAGAAGATTTCCTAAGGCATGTGTGGGTAATTGGACCATATCAGAGCTGTACGCTCAGTCCATGTGGCTTTGTTTTTGAGTGCTGGGTGCCTCTTGCTTGGACAGGATCTCAGTTCCATTGCATCAGACACTCAGTAATAGAATCTATTCAACTTGTGAAAGAGCAGGAAACCAGGGCGGGTCACAACTCAAACTCTCTTGGCTGTCAGTTGAGACTGCCCCATGCTGTAGTCACAAGATCACACTGTCCAACTTGGCCAAACCAGCAGTCTCGTGAATGATCCAAGGTACAATCTGTCAAGTGGAGAGCTTAAGTCAGGCTTTCCATAACAACAGTCAACTCAAATTTCTGTAGGTTAAAACAATCTTTTTTTTCTAACTGGGGGGGAAAGGGAATTTTGTTTTTAAATATTTGGTTTTGAGTGTTTGGGGACAGTCCGGGTTGTTTTTGTTCAGTTGCTGTTGTTATTGTTGTTTGTCCCCAAAACTGGCTATGTAGACCAGGCTGGCCTTGATCTCATAGCCTTTCATGTGTTGGGATCAAGGGCATGTGCCACCATGTCAGAAGGACAGTCTGTTTTGTAAGGTATTTATGTCCAGAATACTGCAGAAAGGCCAAGCAGAAACCCATGTGTGTACAGGTTTGGAAGGGAACCCAACTCTGTTGGGCTGGACAATACCACCTCCTCAGAGTTATCCTTTCTTCCCTCCATGGGCCTGGGAATGGGATCCTGGGTGTTCTAATTGAAAGCTACTGTACAGGGCTAATGTATCAAAGGACTGGGAACGCCCAGCCTCCTGCAAGGCTGCATCCTCACAGCTCTGTTTTCTGCCTACATTATGTGCAGGCAAGTGGAACCATAGCACGCACTGCTTGCTAAAGGCCACAGCCTTTGTCTTCTCCAAGTTCTGTCTATTTTAGAGGCTAACATGCAGCAATTAGTCTAATTAATGGGAAACAATGAGCTGTGTTACCACTTATCAAATTGATTGTTCCCCTATCAAAACAAAACAGGCTGGCTTTTTGATGTAATTTCAAGAGATGATTTGAAATGTCATGTTACTGCAAGCCAATTACGGTATGACTGGAGTCACGGTCAACAGAATGCGTAATTAGCAGGGGTTTGGGAGGCTGCTTACTGCTAGTATGTTAATTAACTGTCTTTTGTCATAAAACAAAAAGGTTGCAGGGAAGGTTTCAAAATAGGTCTTTTTTATTTACATTTCTTTGTGCTTATCAATGTGAGGCATGACAGTGCAAAAGAATAGACAATTTTAATTCCACTACTTCAAATTAATACTCAGCCACAAGGTCAGGCATAATGCACAGGCTGTGCTACCATCTACCTCACTCTAGCCCTGCCCTCCATGTATTTTATTACCCAGGGAGTGAGATGAAGCATCCAGTAAAACTCAGATGTAAGACACAGGTCCTTAAGACAAACCTGGGTACAGACTTAATTCTGGGCACCTTTCAGGGGCTGGACAATGCTCTGCTGCCCTGGGAATTACATGTGGGTGCTATCTTTCTGTTTTAATCTTTAATTAGAGAGAATAAACCCATCAATGGATGATGCTACTGCCTTACCTCACTGGAGTGTAGAGGGGAAGCAGTGCACAGTTGTGGACTTGTAAAGGAAGCCTATTTGCTCTGTGGTAACTGTCATGCCTTCTTGGATACCATAGCAGGATGTTTCCATGTTCGTGATGACAGAACACATTCTATCTGTCACTTGAGCTATAATGTGTTTTGGAGGGAGCTCTTATCAATAATTGACCACTAAGAATGAAGTTCATAGGGCTGGAGATGGCTCAGTGGTTAAGAGTACTGGCTGCTCTTGCAGAGGACCTAGGTTTGATTTCCAGCATCCATATGGCAGCTAACAACCATCTGTAGCTACAGTTACAGGGGCATCTGATGCTCTCTTCTGGCCTCTGTGGGCATTGAAGGAAATGGGTGCACTTACATGCAGGCAATCCACTCATATACATAAAATATAATATAATAACTAAAATATTGCTTTTTAAAAAAGAATCAAGTTTGGGGCTGGAGAGATGGCTTAGTGGTTAAGAACACCGACTGCTCTTGTAGAGGACCCGGGTTCGATTCCCAGCACCCACATGGCGGCTAAAAACCATCTTTGACTCCAGTTCCAGGAGAATCCAACACCCTCTTCTGACCTCTGCGGCATTGCACGACGCGGGTGCACTAACCTACATGCAGATAGTACACTCGTACACATAAATAATAATATAAAAAAGAATCAAGTTCGGGGCTGGAGAGATGGCCTAGCAGTTAAGAGCGCCGACCGCTCTTGCAGAGGACCTGGGTTCGATCCCCAGCACCCACATGGCGGCTGAGAACCATCTGAAACTCCAATTCCAGGAGAACTCCAGTTCCAGGGGAATCCGACGCCGTCTTCTGACCTCCGCGGCATTGCACGACACGGGTGCACAAACTTGCACGCAGACAGTACACTCACGCATACAGAAATAAATAAAATTAATAAAAAAAAACCTTTTAAAAAATTAAAAAAAAAAAAAAAGAATCAAGTTCATGAAAGCCTTGAGCCACAGTTTCCCATGCATTTATCAGTATAGTAGTAGCTGGCTTGAAAAACAGTTGGAAGAGTCTGACATTCTGATCTTACTGTCCCATTTTCTGATAAGGAAGGCAGGCAAGAAGTACTCTCCAGCTTCCAGAACTTTCTATGAGAAGTGCAAAGATACTCTGTTTGAGAACTCTTTTCTTACATTTTCCCCCTTTTGAATATGGCTTGAGTTTTGCAGTCACATTAGACTGGCCCACAGGAGTCAGACAAGGGATGGCAAGATGGCTCAGCAGGTAACGCACTTGCTGCACAAACCTGACAACATGAGTTCGATCCCTGGAAATGACATCAAAGTGTTAGGAGGAAACTGACAATACAAAGTTGTCCTTTGTGAGCGTGCACCTCACTCCTGCATCATATGCACACAAAAAATAATAAATAAAATGT
This sequence comes from Rhizomys pruinosus, assembly GCA_009823505.1. NCBI lineage: Eukaryota > Metazoa > Chordata > Mammalia > Rodentia > Spalacidae > Rhizomys > Rhizomys pruinosus. The sequence goes on from VZQC01014540.1 coordinate 1,581,572, forward strand.
TTGATACATCAAGAGATTGTAACATTATGCTCTTAGAACATCAAGCCTAATTTAACAAGTGGAACTTCTGCCTATTTTTGTCTTCATTTGTCAGTTGTAGTCTTTCTGCTCCTTGATATCACTAAAATACTTCAGTGTGGTATGAAGAATATTAGAATGGGAGGAAGTGTGTTTTCTTTTAAAGTATGGGCTTCTCTGATGATATGAGTTCCATCCCTGGGACCCATGTGGTAGAAGGAAACAACCAAATTCCTCTAGTTGTCCTCAGACTCCAGCCCTTGTCTTATCCCCTCCCCATACACACATGCACACACAGAATAAAGACACGTTTACGAAGAGGCCTGTTTTAGCAAGTAACTCCTCAATACTCTGTTTTTAAGTGCCAGGCAGAGCAGCACTGCCTTTATGCTTCAGAAAAAATACAGAGGCTCGATTACAATCAAGGCTCCATATGTGTGCTCCCTAGACAGCTAGAGAAGAACTAACTTCACTTCTGTGTATGGCAACTGAGAGACAGCACATCCCTAATAGGGAGTAAAGTGTGCAGGAATCTAAAGTTGGATGAAACCTAAGACAAGTGCTTACCCAACCTATCTCCCACATGACAGTCTTCTACAGCAGCCCTGACAGATGGAGATGGCAGTCCCTTCCAGGGAGACATCTTCTCAGTAGACTTCAGAGAAATGACCAAATCAGTTCCGAAAGGCTTTAGATCTGCACTGCTAAGAACACTCAGAGTTCTTGGCATTTAGATGTTGTCATGGTTCCAAACCGAAGCATGCTCATGGTGTGAGGTGCCGCCAGCTCTGAGCTTTGGTAACTTACCAAGATGGGATGAACCCTACAAAGAGGGTTCTCCGAAAAATAGATCTATGGGAACTGGAGATGTGCATGAGTTCTAATTAGTGATCTTCAGTGAATCTCACATTTAAAACTGGGAGACTATGGCACCTGGTTTAGAAACAACCAATTGTGTGAACTCATCAAGGGAAACATCAGGGTTTTTAATTTTTTTTGAGACAGGATCTCACAGCAGTCCCATCTGGCCTAAAACTTCTATGTAGAATAGACTGACCTTGATTTCACAGAGATCCAGTTGCCTCTGAGTCAGAGATGCTGGGATTAAAGGTGTGAGCCACCATGCCTGGCTCGAGATCTGTTGTTGATTGTTTGTTATGTGTGGGATCATGTGTGTCCAACAATTGAACAGGTGCACATGCTTGTGTGTGCATATGTGAGGGCTGGAGGACAATCTTAGGCATCATCCTCCAGAAAGACAACTTGACTTTTCTGTAATCCTCCTCCTCTTCCTCCTCTTCCTCCTCCTCTTCCTCCTCCTCTCCTTCTTCCTCCTCCTCTTTTTCTCCTTCTTCCTCCTCCTCTTCCTCTCCTTCTTCCTCCTCTTTCCCCTCCTCCTCCTCTTCTTCTCCCTCCTCCTCTTCGTCTTCCTCTCCCTCCTCCTTCTCCTCCTCTTCTCCACCTCTTCCTCTTCTTCCACCTCCTCCTCCTTCTCCCTTTTACCCCCCCTTCTTTTTTTGAGACAGGGTCTCCCTCCAACCCCAGCTGGCCTGGAACTCACTATATAAACCAGGCTGGCCTCAATTTCATAGAGGTCTACCCACCTCTGCCTCCCAAGTGCTGAAATTAGAGCCATGCTTTACTTTGATTTTTTTTTTTGTTTACCATTAACATAGAACAGCAGAAACCTAGAGGCTTCTGTACATGCACATGAGGATTAAGTTACTACACACCTGCTCAAAGTTCGTTGGAAGTCGTAAGGAACAGTGAGAGGAGCACTTGCGGCCAGAAAGAAGGAGCAGGTGCTTCTGCACCTCACAGAGACTGTGCAGCATGAAGTATGGGGCTGGAGCCTGGGAAGGAGCTCCAGCCTGCTCATCCAAATGAGGGAGTGGGTGACTTGGTCCTGCTGCCCACTGTGACCAACCAAGGCTCTCAGGGCTCCCAGGAACATGTAGTGAATCATAGTACTGTCATGTGACTGTCTCCTCCCCACCCCTTTTTCATCCCTTTCTTCCTCTTTGCCCATGTTCATCTTTCTGAAGTCAAAGACAACAGGCTTTGCCCAATTTGTTCTGATATACAGACATATTTACCTCCGGGAAGGGGGTGAAGGGGGTGAAGGCAGGCTGAGCACCTGACTGACTGTTGGGGGGGTAGCTGCCCCTCCCCACGCACACCTCTCCACCCTGCTGCCTCCAGTCCTCCAGCCAGTCTGTGTGCAGCTTGGTGCTCTGCACTTGGTTAGATGAACCAAAAATGCATGGCTTTTAGTAGAATGTATTTTTTTGTAGAATGCATTCAGGTTTGCTTAAAACCTAAAAAAATAAACTATGTCACAGGAATTTTAGCTTTGAATGAGAACAAATTACCCTGTGTTCCAAACACACTGCTCACTTTAAAAATTTCCCTTGTTTCACAAAAAGGGTTTAGATTCAACATGAAACTGTAGCAATGGCCTGGTATTCCATACAGTGGTCTTGTGCAAAATTTCATGTGAGAGAAATATCACTCATCCACTACTTCATAGAATGGACTTAGTTATGACAACCGGTTCATTTCCTTTTGTTTTTAATGATAACAACTGCAGGTCTTTTAGTGTGTTTTTCTTTTCCTTGAACAACACAGAACACAGGCCCTTTTTTAACATTTTAAACAATATATAAAAGCTAAACATCCACTGGCCTTACGTATTTCGAAGGAGTAGAATTTTAGAGTCAGTTTGTTGCCCAGCTTTGATTTAATGATCGCTTCTGAGTCTTGTTAACTGGCTAACCTTAGAATAGGTGTAGGTGGGAAAAGAGCATCTGCCTTATGGGAGTTGTCACAAGAATGTAATAAGGTAATTTATAAATTTAGCACAGGCCCTGGTAGGTACATATGCGACTGGCTGGGAACCAGTGTAGCTCCCGGTAACAAAGAGCTACTTAGTGGTCCTCCCTCCCTTCTTCTCCTTCCCTTTCTAACCTGAGAAAGAAAGAACTGTTAGGACAGAAACACTGGCAGAATTATATGATATAAAACTCAATATTTGTTCACTGGGAGGATGACTCCCTCAGTTTCACTGACCTTGTAAGCTTGGGGACTTGAATTTGATCCCCAGAGCCCATGCAAAACATCCCAGTGTGGTGACATAAAATTGTTATCCCAGTGCTGGGGCCACAGAGACAAGAGGATTCTTGCGGCTTACAGGCTAGGGAGACCAGCCCGATTCATAAGCTCCAGGCCAACAGGAGGACTACCTCAAAGGAGCTGATTGCCTTTCTGGAGGATGATGCCTGAGACTGTCCTCCAGCCCTCACATATGCACACACAAGCATGTGCACCTGTGCAATCATGAACACCCATGATCCCACACATAACAAAAATAACTACAACAACAACAAAACTTGAGACAGGCATGGTAGCTCACACCTTTAATCCCAGCACCTCTGACTCAGAGGCAACCGGATCTCCGTGAAATCAAGGCCAGTCTATTCTACATAGAAAGTTCTAGGCCAGATGGGACTACTAGGAGATCCTGTCTCGAAAAAATGTCTTAGAGCTAGAGGCTAAAACCCCTCAAAATGCAGTTCACAGAAACAGAGGGAAGTCTGTGTGTCTGTGTCTGTGTGAGCACCTGTGTGTGTGTGTTTATGTTCTTCTCTACAATTACGCTACATATTTTACAAATAAAATCTGCCTTCCTGAGTACTACTTTTTAGAAGACAAAGCCAGTTGGAACTGTTTAGCCTTGTGCATGTTAGGCTTATGCTGTTTCCCCCAGCTTCAGGCTCACCCCACAGATTTCAACAAAATGCAGAACACCATGTATACACCACATATAACAAAGGGATGTAGTTATGTGTGTACAGTTGCCCCTTGTCCAATCCATGGGAATTGGTTCCAAGGTCCCACGTCAATAACCAAACTCTACAGATGCTTGAGTCCCTATATAAAATGATATTATATTTGCATTATAACACATGGAATCCTGCTGTTGACTTCAAATAAGTAAGCTTATAATGTCAATACTATCTGTTTAGTTGTTATATTGTGTTGTTAGGAAATGGTGAACATACTCAAATGCATTAACAGAGAATAAAACGTCTTTACATGTTCTGAACAGACATAATTTTTTTCCAAATATTTTCTATTCATGACCAGTCGAATGGGTGATTGTAAAACCCATGAGTACAGAGGGCTGTGAGGGAATGTGAGAGTTTGTGTGTGTGTGTGTCCGCGTGTGTGCGTGTGTGTGCATGTGTGTGTGCGTGTGTGCATGTGTGTGCATGTGTGCATGTGTGTGTATGTAGGTATGTATTTATGTGTATATGTATGCTCATGTCTGTATGTATATGTGCGTGTTGTGTGCATGTGTGTATATCTATACATGCACAGGTCTCTGCATATGTACTCACATGTCTACATGTATGTGTGTGCATATGTGTGTGTTGTGGGCCTCACCTTTGTATTCATGTATCCATGTTTAGCTAAAAATTAGTCCTAATTTCCCAAAAGCAGTATTTGGGAAGACATAAATGAAATGCACACTTTCTTTATGCTCAAACCATAATCAAATGTATAAGTTCACTGGATTCTCTTTGGAGAAGCACAAAAAGATTACACAACTGACACAAATAAAATAAACAAAGAAACAAGTATGCTTCACATTGCTGGACAAAAGCACAGATACAGAGATCCTGAATTCTACTGAGATTTCTCTCTTAAATCAGAGGCCATGGTTACTCTTGGGGAAGTATTTGGTATGGGAGAAGATGGAGCCTATCCAATAAAATGAGATAATATAAATATTTCATTTAGTCGTTATCATCTCTTTATGATGATGAGAAGACATTATCATCATATTTTTTATTCTAACTCATAAAGTGGCCAATCTTCCACATTTGTAATGGGCGACAGCACACGAATCTTAGTTTGGCACAAAGCTCAGACAAATCACTCAATATTTTCAATATAAATGTAATGACTTCTGAGTTTAGGGAAAAATAACAAAGCTCAAAAAAAAAAATCGTTCGTTAACTCCAACCTGCCCTATTGGTCATTTATGTAAGAATGTGCCCCTGCAAAAAATAAACTTTCTGCATATTCATTATAAAGAAGATGGATGAAAATCAGAAGGAGAGACAGCAAATTTCATCTTGAGGATTAGGCTCCAATTGGTTGAATTTCAGCATCAGCCGGGCAATTTTACCATTAAGTCAGCAGAAGTGAGGTCTTACACGCTACGCCACTTACTACCCGAGAACATCAGGCTAAGGGAAAAGAACGCACTAGAATAAATTGTGCATTATTTCTGGCATTAGTTAAAGGAACAGAGCTTTATATGAAAAAAAATACAGGACCATTGATTTTTACAGGTGTTTAATACAGATAAGCTGAAAAAGGGGTTTCCATTTTAAGCTCAGAGATGGCTAAAGATGCATTCAAATATGTTCAAAAGCAATCTAAAGTCTTCTAAAATGGTGTTTAAGCTATTCAAGCAAAATGTAAATAATTTTTGTCGTAGTTCTGGGGAATATAGAACAAAAACAGTACCCAAGAAGCTGGCCCTGGCATATTGCGGGCCCCTGTCAAAGAAGGGGGTCATTAAAGCGCAGGCTGGACTGTTTCATGCTACCTGATCACAGGTTATTTAGCAAAAACACTAACATACTGTCCCTAGAAAGATAGGTGGCATAGTTACCCCACCCCACTTTCATGAGAAGACACTGAAAGAAATGATCCAGCTAGAGAATGACATATTAGACAAAGAAATGAAATCAAGATATTTTTGATCTTGTCTACCTTTAACTTGTTTCTTTAAAGTCAGAAAGAAGAGAAAATCTTTCTTTTTATTTGATAATACTAAATTAAAACATTTAAGTGCTTTCCAAAAGTTGAATGAAAACTAAATTGTTATAGGGGACTGGGATATGGTTCACTGGAAAAGGATGTCCTTAGCGTGCAGTAGGATTTGTGTTCAGTTCAAGCAAGCAAACAAACGAAGAAGGTGATGTCTGTGTAACCACCAGATGGAGATTTTTTCTATTTGCCTTATTTAGGGGTGCAGTGTACCCATCTTCAGGCTTTGCAGGGTCATTTGCACATACAGAAGATTGGATAATGAATAATAGCAAAACAAGAGCAAGTATTTCTTCTCCCACGCAGAGTGGACTTCTTCATTGGGTGGCCTGTTATTTTAAACAATGTAACTTTTCCTTAGAAATTACCTGTGATAATCCAGCTCAAGCAGAAACCTCCAATCCCATAGCTGCCATTTCATGAAGACTCTCCTGCTGCACTGCAGATGGACGTAGGGTTTCATGAAGGCTCAGCAAGTGATCTCCCACTGAGCTACAGACCCGCCCTCCTCTTGTTCGTTCTTATCCGCCCACTCTTCGTCATCACTTTGGATGGTCACCACCTGCTTGATGCTAATGTGAATGAGCCCTAATGGATGGTGCGTACCTTCACAGGCACAAATCAGAAGGCTCTTGAGAAGCCCAAGCCTCTAGGCAGTTGGCTGACGAGCAGGAAGTCGGTGTTTGCTTCCTGCACTGAATAGCAGTGAGGGCAGGCTTGACATCAGAGAGGAGAGAAAGGGCTCCACATACAAGAATATGTGAGAAGCCCAAGCCTCTAGGCAGTTGGCTGACGAGCAGGAAGTCTGTGTTTGCTTCCTGCACTGAATAGCAGTGAGGGCAGGGTTGACATCAGAGAGGAGAGAAAGGGCTCCACATACAAGAATATCACCCTCATAACAAGCATTGGGCAATTATGGAACATCGTGTTCTCTAAGACAAAACACCCACAGCTAATGGTTAAGCACTTGGAGTTTGAGCTGATAGTTACCACAGTCAAGCGAGAAGGATTTACTGAAGACACCTCGTCACTACCTGATGGATCAGGGGAGCAGTGGTAGCTCACGCACGCTCTGGGGATGACACTAGGACAGAAATACCATGACTCAGCTAGTGTTGCTTGCTAACCACGTGACACGATCAGCCGAAAGTCAGAACGCTTTGAACAGCAGCAGCTCTGCCAGAACTCGTGACACTTCTGGACATGAAGCAACTCAGCCGTGTGTGTCTCAAATTCATAGGCAGAAGATCTTCAGGTACTTTGCATCACAAATGCATTAAAAGAAGACCTATAGAAGACTTTTAATATAAGTAACTTACTGAGAAATTAAAATTCAGTTATACTTATAAATTGTAGAACCTAGTTATAATGGGGCAGGAATTATAAATCAACTCATAAGAGATGAAAATTAATATTATATAACTATAATATAGATTTTGATCCTAACATAAGTGGGGTTATGGGTTCATAAGAACATAAGTTTTGAAGTCAGAAAATTAAGATCTAAATTTTTCCCTGGTCAGCATTGATAAACATTTGTCAGTCATTTAACAACTCTTAGCTTCAGATAGCTTGCCTATAAAATGGGAGAGCAGAGAATTTTGTCCCCTGGACATGTCAGGAAATATAAAGGACACTCAGGAAGGTGCACATAGCTAGAGATGTCTATCAGCTCTTAAACGCTGTGCCCACACAGTGGCCTTTTCTTCTTTGTCTTAGACCACAGAATCCAGGACTAGAGGAAAAATCTTCAGCAAATTCACTTTCTGTGTGTGTGTGTGTGTGTGTGTGTGTGTGTGTGTGTGTGCCCGAATATATGTATACATGCTCATATGGCTGTAGTGCATGTTTGTGTTCGGACACAAAAACGTGTGCGAGAATATATGTTGAGGTCAGAAATGATGTCTGTGTCTAACTTGAAGATTCAACTAGTTTTGTTAGCTTACCACAGGGATGCAGTCTCTGCCTCCCTCGTGCTTGGGTCACAGCCTCACCATCACACTTGATTGGCAGATGTGGATTGTGGGAGTCTGAGTTCTGGTACCCATGCTCTTTACCTGCAGTCCGTCTCCCCTGCCCCACACTCAGTTCCTCAGCAAAGCACTCTGACCACTCTGGTGAATTGAGGAATAGGTCTCGGATGCATTAACTATTGTTTATTAATGTGTTATGAACCTTTTCCATGGCATCTGATTCACAATAAAGAGATTAAGCATACTAATTTGTCATTTATTTTCCAAGGCCTGCTTTCCTGCCCAGAGAACCACTAATATCCCAGGAGCAGCTCAACCCAATTACTTCGCATTTTACATTATTGCTGAAAGTCGCACTGTGTCCAAAACGCTTTGCTCCTCAGTGATGAGAAAATACACACGCATGTACACACACACACACACACACACACACACACACTATGAAAAGCTCTTGCCTTCCCTATGCCAGTCCAGTTGTCATCTGGTGAGAATGTGCACCCTCAAGACCTCAGACCACTGGGCCATATCTAGTAATCAAACCAAATTAACAGCTGGCTGAGCCATGGACCAAAGCAGCTGACCTGTGTTTATTTAGCATTTATTTGGGGGGTGCAGAGTGAAGTACAATTCAAGGGAATTGAATTATATGATGCCTATATGTGCAAATGAGTTCGTTTGCTTGTTGGGGGAATTGTGTGAATAAATCACTCAATAACTGGCAAATTCAACTTTTCTTCTCAAAAGAAAATTAAGTCACTTAACCATCTCCAAATATTAACAAATTAATTTATGAGTGTAGATACCACACACTAGCAGAAGCATAAAGAATATACATCATTTTTTTAGTTAAGCCTGGTACATGGTTTCCAGCTTTCTGATGTAATTTTTTGCTCCTTTCTTTAGTCTTTCACTTGAAATTGTGTTTTTTGCTTATCCCAGGAGTTTCTATATCACTTAAGGTAAAATTTTCAGAGTACCTCCATCACTAGAAACTGTAAACATTTTTCTACCATATTCTGTCCAAGGCTCCAAGTTCATTTAAATGTCTCTGGATTTCAGATATACAAGGGTCCACAGAGCACTAAGCATAGTTCTATGTTTAAAACTTGCCAATATCACCAAGAACATGAAACTCAAAACATTTTAAATCCAATAATTTAGCTGTGATTCTGACAGATTATTTATTTCAAATATGATTAGGTTTGAGGACGAGACAGATGCCATAGATTAAATTAATCTCAATAAGGTTGCTTCTTGCTGTCATTTTCTGAAATCTGCTCCTGTATTTAATCTATGTCATGAGCGTTAAGGGTTTGGTATACAGGTATGGAACACAGACTAGTGGTTAGCATAACAGCATGATGCCAGGAATTATGCATTCTATTCTTGGCCATTGTATTAGTCAGTGCCACCAACTGGAGACAAAATGTCTGAATACTTAAAGCCTACGCGGGGGGGGGGGGCACTCTCATTCAAACCACCACATTCTACTCCCTGGCCCCCATAGGCCATATAAAATGCAAAATGCATTTAGTCTAACTTTAAAAGTCCTCATAGTCTTTACCAGTCTCAATTCTATTCAAAAGTCTACCATCCAAAATCTCTTCTGAGACACAGGCCAATCTCTTAACTGTAAGCTCCTGTAAAATCAAAAGGCAAATTACATACTCCCAACATACAGTGGAACTGAATACACATTCCCATTCCAAAAGGGAGGAATAGAGGCATAGTGAGGAAATACTGGACCAAAACAAGACCAAAAACCAGCAAGGCAAACAACAAGTCCAGTAGCTCCATGTTCTACTTCTGGGACTTGATTTCCAAAGGGCTTAGATGGCTCAGCTCTTCCAGCTTTGCGTGCAACATACATCTCTTTCTTAGGCTGGTACCACTCCCTGTATGCAGCTCTTCTTGGTAAATCTCTCACAGCTCTGGCATCTCGAATGTCTTCTTGGGGTCTCCGCTGACAACCAGGCTTCACATTCACAGCTTCACGCAATGGCCTATCAGGGCGTTCTTTATTCAGGGACGCCCCTGCTGCACTCTGCCTGGCCTCTGTGGCTCTCTGAAACCATGGAGGAAGAACTGATGACCCCTTCACTCTTGCAAACTTCATGCCTCTAAAGCCCGCACCACGTGAATGAAATTGCAGAGTTTGGCTGCAAGTTCGGGATGGACTCTCTAACCACATTTGCAAATGTTCTCTGCCCTGGACTTGTTGGAGTAGAAAAAGCTTTCAGTATTTTCCTTTCAAAAATTGGAGGCTTAGCTGGGTGTGGTCTTGCCCTGAAGGTAGTGATTCTGTTGTAAATCTCGAGGCCTCTCCTTAATCACTTTAGTCTCCTTATCAAAAGGAACCTCTCCTTCACAAGACTTAGCCCCACCTTTAATCTTCCTAGTGCAGTTTTCAGATCCAAACTGTACATTCTGCATTTCTTTCTGCCCCATCTGATCTTCTTCACTGTAGATCTGCACAATATTCACCATCAATAGCCACACCACCATTTCTACATTAGGCTGTCTTGAAATATCCTCCACCAAAGACATTAGTCCATTGCTTTTCAACTTAGCATCAAGTAAGCATTTAGGCTGTGGGCAAACTGCTGCCAGACTCTATCAAAATATCCCAGTTGCTGCCTAAGTCTTTATTTTCCTCTGGAACTACATTTTTTGCAGCAATGCTTTCTTCCAGGCTTCTACTAGAATGGCCCCTTAAGCTCTGCTTACAGTAGTCAACAGCTTTTCTAGCCCAAAGTTCCAAAGTCTTCCACATTTCTCCAAACATTCACATGGTCAGGTTCTTCACAGCAAACATCCCACTCTCTGGTACCAAATAACTGTATTAGTCACTTTTCTGTTGCTGTGATAAAAACCACCATGAGCAAGGGAACTTATAAAAGGAAGAGTTTATTTGAGCTTAGGATTGACGGTTCCAGGGAATCAGAGTCCATTGTGGTGGGAAGCATGGTGGCTGGGGCTGGAGCAGCAAGCCAAGGGTCACATCTCACAATGAGCACAGGAAGGAGAGAAAGGGCAACTGGAGACAGCAAGGCTTGTTAAACTCACTAAGCCTGCCCCCAATGACATACTTCCTCCAGCACGGCCACACCTTCTAAGACCTCCAAGAACAGTGCCACCAACTGGACACAAAATATCTGAATACTTAAAGCCTATGCGAGGACACTCTCATTCAAACCACCACAGCCATACATTATGAGTGAGCTCATAGTCTATAACCTCAGTTTCTCCATGTATATAATGGAAAGCATTGCAAATGCCACAAGCGTTATCGTGTCAGGATGCCTGAACACTATGGTAGGCTCTGAGCTAAAAGCCTTGAAAGGACTGTCAAGTTTAGTCTTTTGGAGAACATTTTATTATCTTTCTGATACTGCTAAGGCTAAGGCTAGACACAGAGGTAGTAAAAAGCCCCCAGGTCCTAGAGCTGAGAGCTGCCTGCTCAGGTTGAAGTCTTACCCTGAGTCACACTGGCTTTTATGAGGACTCCTTCAGCAAAGGAACTGGACACACTACATTTTTAACCCATAAAATTTCTACAAAAGTGGCCCAGATTTTCCCTCTCCTCCTTGAGGTCTGTACCACCAGCCCAGGACCACGGAGCCCAGGACCATGGATCCCAGGACCACGGAGCTGGCTCACATCTCCCTGGCCCAGTCCCACATGGTCACTCCTACTTGCTGTAGTCAGGACACAGATAGACTTTCTAGGCCAAGGGAACCTGAGAGGTTGGGTTCAGCACAGCTGGTGGAGGGAGGCTCAGGTTTCTGCTGAACTGATTACAATGAAGCAGGGTTGTCACAGGACCATGACGAAATCACATGTTCCCTGGTGAATTTTTGTAGCATAAGTGTGCGGACTATTTAAAACTTAGCGTCCCAGTTCTTAGATGCCTTCTGAGGGGTAAAGTTCAACTAGGGGTCTGCTGGCCATATGCTATTTGGCTTTACTGTTTCTGCCTATTGGGGAACAAACAGAGAGAAACCACCTTCCAGAGGGAAGTGTTCAGGATGGCTGACAGTGCATATACCAAATGAAATGCTTGCAGAGAATAAAGCAGTAACCCTGGACTCCTCTGCTCAAACCTGAAAAAGCAAACTTGAACTTGGCCAACACAGATGGTAAAGGAGTACCTTTTTCATGACTGAAAATCGGCTTACCTCATCAGAGCTAATTTGTCAAAACAGACTGGGGAGATAGCTATACATTAGGAACACCACCAGAGGCTTACTTCAGGATTCCACAGGCATGCAAATATTCACACAGACACACATCATACCATGTACATGCCCACACATGCACACACACACAGAGAGAAAGAGAGAGAGAGAGAGAGAGAGAGAGAGAGAGAGAGATACAACAAGGTCAAAGTTCTATAAGGTCCTACTGTATCTTGCCACTAAAGTTCTTTATTAAAAGAACCGTGGCTTTAAAATTCACCACAACCAAGGTCATTTGTTAGACGAGGTAGTCATTTAGTGGCAGCATAGTTCCTAATTGTAGATTTAACAAGAGCTATTGAAACAGAACTGGAAGTATGTGCACTAATACTTCTGCTAATTAGCTCAGTTTAGTCATTCCATAATGCATCTGAATTTTCAAAACAACATGTTGTATGTGGTAAATATATACAACTTTTATTTGTCCACTAAAGAGCTAATGATCTCAATACGGGACTTGAGCTATGTAGTGTAAAGTGAAATAAGGGCTTTTGTGTTCTGGTTTAAAAACAAGTAAGCAGTAAGCCAAATTCTAACAGTAAAAGAACCTCACTACAGAAAGGTTCTATGCTTCCAATTACCCCGGACAAAACCTGTCAATGGTAAACACCCAACTTCCCCAAATCCCAAACTTCTTGCATGCAACTGATAGATCAATATTTGCAAATTTGAAAGAACTAAGCTGGATTAAGAGAAGCTAAGTATTTGCTAAAACATAAGTGTAGGAAAAGAAAAGAGATCACCATGAATTTTACAATGTCTTGGAAAGACGTCTCCCTCTAGGGAAGCTTTTCCAAGCAGATAGAAGGGTGGCAATGTGGTATCTGCCCAGGATCATGATTTTATGATTTAGAGAAAACACTTCTCAGCCTTTTTCGAGTCGCATATACTCCTTACAAAGTATTGTCTTCTTTGGTCAACAGAGGCTGAAAAAAATGGATCAGCACTTGAAAGCACAGGCTGCTTTTGGAAGGACCTGGGTTTGGTTCCCAGAACCCACATGGTGTTTAACAACTGACCATAACTCAATTCCAGGGGATCCATTGTCCTCTTCTAGCCTCCATGGACATTACACATACATGGTACACCTACATACATGCAGGACTCACAAACAAAAAGTAGAAAATGAAAACACACCTTAGAACAAATTCAAACAATTTTGAAGCAAAACATAATTTGTCATCATTAAAAGAAAAAGAAACTAAAGAAACCAGACTTTGTGCATCAGTAGAGACAATTTGTTCCTGAGAAGAAATTCTTTGGAGGAAATCAGTCCTACACAGATTTCTAGAACATTCCAGTGCCCAGAAGTTGGAAAAAGGGCTCTGGAAAACTAACTCTTCTCCTTTCTACAAGTACTAAAAAAAAAAAAATAGCTTCAAGATGGAAATGAATAGAAGTCAATCCATGGTCTTAAAAATGTATTTCAGGGCTGGAGAGATAGCCTAGTGGTTAACAGTGCCAACTGGACTGCTCTTGCAGAGGACCTGGGTTCAATCCCCAGCACCCACATGGCAGCTGAGAACCATCTGCAACTCCAATTCCGGGAGAACTCCAGTTCCAGGGGAATCTGATCCCCTCCTCTGACTTCCACGGCATTGCACGACATGGGTACACAAACCTACATGCACACAGTACATTCATACACATAAATAAAAACATAAATAAAAGAATTTAAAGAAATGTATTTCAATAGAATCATCACCAATGTGGCATGAGTACCAAGGAGGGGGAGCAAAAGGATTCTGAAAAACGAATTAAGAACACCTCGCCAGCTCCAATGAGAAGAAGAAAGGTGGAAAAGATTAAGGGGCGAGCCTATCTTTCGAAAATGTAAAATGGGTTTATAGGTCTCCTAATAACAACTTTTACTCAAACCTTACATAAATAGGCTTAGACGATACAAATATTATGTGGGCTGTGCGACCTTTCCACGTTCCTAATCATGTTTAGGGATTACTCGCCGGAACAGAGACCTCTCATTCCTATTGGGCCAGGGATTACAGCAAAGAAACATCTAATATTCCATTTTTTAATTTCATGCATTTTTTATTTACCTTTAATGACGCTGTATATATTCATCATCCTGAAATATTAAAACAGTATGAAAAAAGTAATAAATTGGTGGAAAATTTAAGGAATAAGAATGCAACAGCACGCAAATCATACACTATCAAGTGCTTGATACACATTTAAAATTACTGCCTACCACGGCAAAGCCAGATTCCTGGCAGATTTCTGAAGCACAGAGTCACAATAAGAAGATCAGCAGAACAGGCTGAAATAATAGAATATTCATCCCTCTAATCCGTATGCAATTCTTTAGGGCTTTTTTTTTTTTAACAATGCATATGAGGTCTGACTGTATTCAGGATTTAAATAAGTTGTCTCTCCCTTTCCTACTTCCTCTGTATTTTTATTTTTTTAATGTATATGCAGTTATCACTTCTACAGTGCTGCACCAATAGTGACAAGGTCAGAGGTTTCTTCGCACCTCAAATGAAACAACAGCATTCTTAAACAACACAAGTGCTAAAGGAAATGCATTTATTCATCCCTCTAAAACCTCTTGAAACTGATTTCTGGGAAGAAAGGAAGTTGTCCTCCTCACGGAGGAAATGAAGTGATGTTTTTGTCATTTAATTGCCAATTAATGGATGGATGCTGCCTTGGAACGTGGCACTGAAATGCTGACCAACACAGCTCACAGTGAGCACTGCATCCAGGCTATATTCACCTTTCCTGGCAGAGAGAGGACTCTGCGGAGAGGGCCCTATCCATTGTTGTAAGAGGAAGTAGAATCTGCGGAGGGGTGGGGGGTGCACCTGTAACTCTGGGAAAAAGGACCATTGGCCATCAGACACCCAGGTCAGCAAGATGCTTCCATGGACTCGTTTTCCTGGGCTATCTTCTGATTGCCAGGAGTTAGAGGTAGCTATCTCCCAGTAGGTGAGATGTTTTAAAACTATCTTCTTTCACTGTGAATATTCAAGTTTTTTATTTAATCAACAATCTCTGTGCATGTGCACACATGCAAGTTCACACATATGAGTGCGGGCTCCCCATGCCCACGTTCATCCACATGCCCCGTGGAGGTCGGACAACAATCTTAGATGTCAGTTTGTTGTCTTCTACTTTGTTTGAGGCAGGGTCTCTTGTTCACCAAGCAGGCTTCCGGGCACTCTCCTGTCCCTGCCTCCTATCTCATGGCAGGAGCACTGGGATAGACATAAGCTATCATGTCCAGCTGGGCTCTAGAGACTTGAACTCAGGTCCTTCTGCTTGTGAAGCAACATTCATCTCCGCACGGATCACTCTCATCCAAGAGGAAAATTGACACAACAGAAACTATTGTAAGCGCCTCCTGTTCTCTAAAATCCCCTATACATTTCCTGCTTTGAAAAGCTTTCTCTCCCAGCCACCTGAAAGAATGTTTTTCCTTGTACTAATGACAACACATTTCTTATGGCCTAACTTGCATTCTGCCCTGTGGAACAGCTCTTTGTCTTATAAGCATGGCCCCTCAGAGCAAAGGCTCCATCTTCTTCTCTAGGGTCTTGTCTCTTACAACCCAAATCACAATTCTGCACATAGTGGGTCTTTGTAACTGCTCAGGTATTTCTGCTGAATCGATTGAAACTAATTTTGGTACATGTTCTACTTCTGTGATACTTTTCTTCAGCTTACATCCCTGTTCAGATCACCCATTATAATTCTCAATATGAGGACTTACCATGAATAACCACCCTACACAGAGGGGGTGACACTCCTTCAGGAATTCAACTGGAGAGAACTGGCACAGGTTTCTACCCCAAACACTAATCAGACAGGGATTAAAGTGCACAACTCCACAGAACCCTGACAACAGCCAGGTTCGCAAAAGACACAAGCAGGAACTTGGAAATGAAATTGCCATCATTACCAAGAAGTAGAGAGTGACGTGAGAGATGAATGCAGACATAAGAGGAGGCCCCCACTGCACTTGGAGAAATGAAGACTCTCTTGGCAGACAGATACCAAACACAGTAAATACAAAAACATAGCCAGAAAAGATGTTTGAGTGAGAAAGTAAGCTGTAAGGAAATTCTCACAGTCCACAATACACTTCTGGGCATACATTTTAATCTGCCATGTGGGTACTTAGGAATCAAACCCAGGTCCTCTGCAAGAGCACCCAGGGCTCTTAACCACTGAGCTATTTCTCTAGCCCCACAATACAGTTTTTAAAACACTTTGCCATGCTGAGAATAAATGACAGTTAGGCGCCCAGTTCTAAAGAAGACATCTTTATTACCTTTCCACCCAAGGATGGGCTCACCCCGGAAGAGGGTCCTGAGGATGGGGAGGAGGGCTGTGAGGTGCTGCCTTCTCCAGGCATGGCCAGCGCACTCAAACCAACAGGAACAGTGGCTTACCTGGAGCACCCTTACATGAGACAGGTGCTTCAACATACTTTCATGGATGAAGGAGGGGCTTATAAGGGCCCACCCCTCCCTTAGGAGCTCTTGGCTGGTAACGGGTGTGGGGGAGGGGGAGACATTTTTCTTTTTTTTAACAAGGTTTTTTTTTTTAAATTTTATTTATTTATTTTTTATATGTATGAATGCACTGTCTGCATGTAGGTTTGTGCACCCCTGTTGTGCAATGCCTCGGAGGTCAGAAGAGGATGTTGGTTTCCCCTGGAACTGGAGTTCTCCTGGAATTGGAGTTACAGACGGTTCTCAGCCACCACGTGGGTGCTGGGGATAGAACCCGGGTCCTCTGCAAGAGTGGTTGGCTCTCTTAACCACTAGGCCATCTCTCCATCCCCCCATTTTTCTTATTAGTGGTGTAGCCACTGGTAAGGTGGCTATGCTCCAGTTAATAACTCCACCACCACCACCACCATGTATAATCATGCATATGAGCCTAATTAAACTTAGTGGGTTTTTTTTCCTGAAAAGACATGACATATGAGGGGAGCTTGTTGGGTAGACGAGGTTGAGAAAGAGTGGGTGAGCAGGGGTTAGAAGGAGAATGAGTAGTGAAAATAACCAAAGCACATATTATATGTATTATATATAACGTATATATAATTGTATAACTGTCAATAATAAACACACTGTTTGCCAATCCTTTTGTCATTTGCAGAGTACTAATATGTCACCATTTCCTTCTGACCTGCACCCTAACATTATCAGGATCAAAATGAACTGAAAAAAAAAAAAACATTTGAAATGAATTCTTCCCTGAATGTCTTACCCTTATTCATTCACTTCCCTTTGGAGATATTAAAGAAGAAAAAAACTACAGGAAGGAAAATCTTCAAAATCCTGGCAGCAAATGAAGAGGACCAAACAAGGTACTGAAGGCTTGATACAAACTGTAGGAAAAAAACAAAACGAATGTCTCCTTGGATCTCCTGCGCCTTCTAGCTGAGCAAACCACTCCCAACTGTGAACTTATCTAATGGCTTCTCTTATTTTATTCCAGCTCAGATTCCTGAGCCAGTAAGCTTTTGACTCCAGGCAGTCTTTCAAGAATCCAGGAGTGTTCTCAAGTTCTTGTGTGAACTAAGATGTATCAACTCTGAGCAAGTGGCTCAGCTGCTGAGAGATTCTTTGCAGAGCACGACCAACCTTTGACTAAAGCCTCTTATAAACAATATGGTTTTGCAACCGGCCACCTGTATTCGCTACAGTTAATAAATTGCTTGATATTCAAGATCATTGACAAGCAGTCAAGTATGTCACCCATGAAGGGGCAGAAAAACTGTCAAAACTGCTGGCATTTAAATTCCATACGCAGCCTCCAGTCTGTTTTGGAAAGCCGGCCTTCCCTTTTCTCATGAAAGCATTCCTTACTGAGTCTACGCTCTGCTTGCACCTTATGGGTCCATGAGCTCTGCTTTCTAGCCAAGCCTTTGTGAGCTGGGAAATATTTAGTCAAAGATTATTTTGAAAATATTTCCCAACTGCAAGATTAAGTTTCCAGAGCCTGACTCGGCTTCACAGATTCAGCTATACATGTGCGTTAATTTATATCCATGTCTGAGCTGGTAAAGACGCACTGGAGTTTGGAGGCTGCCACTGAACACAGCTGGTTGAAGAAGCTACTGGCCCTGACATCCTCTTCCTGTCTTCATCTTTGGGACAGATCTATGCCTCACCATACTTAGCAAATGCCAGTTACCTTCCATCAAGACTATACTCCCCCTTTTTGTCAGGTTTCTCTGTAGCAGGACTTTCTATTTATTTGCTAGGAAATACTCTGTGAGTTTTACACGCCCTCCTAAAATTGTCATGGTTCTATAAGAGGAAGGTTGTAGTCAAATATTGGAGATTCTTTATAATTCAACCTAGCATACATCTTATCTAAGTCAAATAATATTCTGTGGTAGGAGAAAATAATCTTCATTTTACTAGCACAATAGAGTATGATGCTACACCCACACCATAGCCGGGTTTCAAAAGTGAGTCTATGTGTTTTGGGAGCCTGGAATGCTGATATCTACCTTCTACTGCTCTGGGTTTCAGTGACTGTCCTCTATCTGGTAAACCAGGATGGGGGTTAGGTCTGTGTTAATAACACACTTGTCTTTCAGCTGTTTAGAAACACACACACACACACACACACACACACACACACAAACACTACCAGCTTTTTAAGAGGGGGCTTCCAACAGCTGCCTATAAAGCTGAACCTGTGTTTCTTGGTTTTGTTTTTGGTGCTCTTTGAAGGTAACAAAGTGTTGTGGTAAGGTACAATCCAGACATAGAAACACACTCTTCCCTGTCTTTGGGTGAATAGGTGACTGTACCTAAGCTGTGTGTAAATAAGCAACTGCGGTCAAACATCCTGAAAAAGGCATTGTTCTTGAATGGATTGGCCTTAGGATAGAAACACTAGGGCTCTCTAAAGTCTGCATGGATGGTAAACTACATGAAATAATTAATATGTGGGGAAAACCTACTTATTTTAAAAACTAACAAAACGTGAAGGGATGACCGACAAATAGACAGTGGTGTCATAAGGTGCCACTGACTTCTTAGCAGGAATCGCAACTGAGTAGCTAGAAATAGCCTTAAAGTAGGAAATCTGTTTCCCAGCCCTGCCCCTTCAGAATACTTGGAACACAGTGGCACCCACCTGTTGTCAACAGTGAGCTGGCAGGTGTATGCAGGATTTATCTACCAGTCATCAAGGATGTCTGCTGCTCTTTAGACCCGGCAGCTTCCTGGTGTCATAGATTATCCCCTTGTTCCTGCATTTGTTTATATAAACGGCCAATGGCTGTTGAAACACTTTACAGCACTTAACTAAAGCAAACAAACTCTTGAACTTTAAATATACAACAAGGGGAGCCATTGACCAGCAGGACTTGACTCAGCAAATCTCAGTCATTAAGGAATCTTACTCCAATCCTCCCGATTTACAAAGAAGCCTCACAGCCTGCACGCTTATCTCAATTTAGCCTCCACAAAGAAGGCACTGTCCTGATTTAAGACACGATTCATAACAGTAATTCTGCCACCTGATCATTTGCTGGCTCTAGTTTTTGTGGAGATTGAAGACAAGTTTAAGTCACTTAGAGAAAGAGGGAGTTTGACTTGCATCTGGTGCTTCTAGCACTTTTATTCCTTCTTGTGCTGATAGGAATTTCAGAGAGAAAACCTGTGAGAAAAACCAAGGATGAGCATTAAGGTACCTGGATTTTAGTCCCAGGGTCCCTATTAACTGCAAAGAAATGTGTGTCTGATAATTCTGGAAGGGTTTGGTTTTGCATTGGGGCAGAGGGACTTTCACTCTTCACATTTTCTTCAGAATTCCATGATTTTACCTTAGTCATTCATGGATATGAACTTTGCTGTTGTGTCAATAGGAGAATAAAAAAGAAAACTCATTCTTTGGAAGAAATGTAAATCCTGTACCTTATTTTACATTCCCCTTCAAAGCTGACCAACAAGTTGCATTCTAGCTTTCTTCCTTTTAGGCTTTGGAATTGAATATCCTGTTCATCATCTCCTTCAGTGTTTTAGAGTCACCAGGGTTGAGGGAAACTTAAGCTGTCCTTGCTGACTCAAGGCAGTAAATCTCAAAGGAGATTTATCAGAGAACCTTGACACCCACTAGCTACTGGATGATGACTTCATAACTTATAATGCTTTCAGCATTAACATAATATTTACATCTCTCCCGCTGATGGACACCTTCCATGACAGGAAAAGAAAAGTCTGCTTTGCATGCACTCTTTACAAACACGGCTGGACATCTGTAGGTTTGGGGTCAGGGTTTTGACTATAGACGTTTATTATCTATGCCTTTCCCGACATAAACACAGGAAAAGATAGAGAAAAGTCCAGAAAAGCCATTAAGTGACACTCTTTTTCCCAGGTTCCTCCCAGCATTAAGAAGAATGCCTAATGCTTTGTCCAAATCTTTTGGCGAGTGGCTCACTGTGGTTTAAGGACATTTTGGTTGCTTTCATGTAGCTTTTTTAAAGCCTATACTAGGGAAGGTGGGATCCACAAATGAGAACATGCAGTCTAAGGCACAGATCTGCAGGGAATAACTTGAAAAATCCTCAGACATTCTAAATAATAATTGGGTTTTAATGCATAAAATGGCTGAGCAATTTAAATGTTTAGAAAATAAAACAGTCTTTTCTAGAGTTTATGAAGTGGTAAGCCTATTTCTTATGATGATTAACTGTGAGTCATACTTTCAAATCCAAGCAAATCTTGCATGGAGTAACTGCTGAGGGCATGCTCCCCTGAACCAAACCCACATCTTACTGTGGTGGACTTGAACCACAGATTTGTCTAAGAAAAGGTGATGGGAAGTGATAAGCCATACACCATTTTTTAATTTAATTTTTGATTTATTTCTTTTCATTTTATTCATATGAGTGTTTTACTTGCACGTGTGTAAGTGCACCACGTACACGCAAGGTCCACAGAGACCAGAAGAGGGCATTGGATCCCCTGGAACTGGAGTTACAGTTGGTTGTTAGCCACCATGTGGGTGATGGGAACTGTACCAGTAGCCTCTGGAAGAGCAGCCAGTGCTCTTAACCACTCTCCAACTCTCTGGCCCACCATGAACCATACTGAAATTACAGTCTACCTGCCTTAGCTTCTTAATGAAGAAGAATGTTATAAAAATATATCCTCACTGTCTGTCTGCAAAACACAAGAAGTTCACTCTCCCTAGGACACAGGGACTCAGGCTCACTTGGGAAGCGCTTACCAACTGAGCCTTCTCTTCAACCCAACACATATTTTTTTTTTAAAGAGAAAACATTAAGTGCCAGATAACAATATCCCTGCTGGATTTTTGTAAGCATCCAGTTGGGTAACAAAGGCAGACATATTGGAAGAAGTTTGGCAAAGCAAATGTGATATCACCGGGAAATCTGAATTTTGAATTTGTTAATGACATTTCAGAATCTAAGAGGAGAGAAACACCCAGAAAGCCTGAGATGGAGAGGGGAAAGCTAATTAATCTCATTAATTAAGCTAATTAATAACACTTAAGTACAAGAGAAGTGGGTTGATGGAAGAGTGTTGGCACATCTTTGGGTTACATAGATAGACATCTTTGGGTTACAAATTAGCTATGTTTACTTATACTCTCCAAAGCTTTGTAGACTGAGAGGGACTTCAGGTAACTGCATCCTTGTGTGCTCCTCTAGAAGCTTGATGAGCTTGATGACAAGGTATCCTCAACCCATCAGTACCAGAAGAGAAACTTCAGGCTCATGAGCTTCCCGATTCAAGCCAATTCCCAGATTTAGATAAACTCAATTAGCTCACCTTTGCTCCCTAAACTCTTCCCAGTTAATAAAGCCACCCTGTTATTAGAGTTGAAGGATCAGTCAGTGGTGATTTTGTATTATCTAGTTAGAAGTAGGTGTTCCTCTTCAAGTTGACTGATGATTTCTTGCTAGGAAAACTAGAGAAAAAGCACACTCACCACATGTGAAAAAGTTCCTACTCTAAGACAGAAAGAGAGG
Source organism: Rhizomys pruinosus (assembly GCA_009823505.1). NCBI lineage: Eukaryota > Metazoa > Chordata > Mammalia > Rodentia > Spalacidae > Rhizomys > Rhizomys pruinosus. Next base: position 1,603,639 of record VZQC01014540.1, read on the forward strand.
TCAAGCAGAATTCCTTTGAACATGACTCTTAAGTTTGAAAAGTGCTTAAACTACGTTCTAATGAAAAGGGCTTTAAATCACCAAGACCCAAGCAAATCTTTTAAGGAAAAAACCACATACACACAGAGAGACATAGAGACGGCAAGCAATCAGTATGTCAACCGACATTGCTGAAGGAATGAGTCTAATATATATTCTTATCTGGCTATGTAAACAAATGGCACAATGAAATGCATTATCAGGATCAAATGTACAGTGTGGAATAAAGGGAGCTGGCATACCTACTGACCTTGCATTTCATGTGAGATCTGGGCTCGCTCACGGGGCGTATCTAACAGAGCACAGTTTACAGCCTGGCTCAAAAGTCAAGAGAGGCGATACGTTGAGGTTACCGACAATGAAGCTATTGTATTAATAAAATATTGTTGGATATCATGTGAAATTCTTTTATAAACCTTTCTTGACTTAATTTCATCCTTCTACTAATGTCTCTGAGGTGGAGATTATAGATCCCATTGTTCAGATAAGGAAACTTCTCAGAGGACAATGGAATTATCATCATAAGTCCAGAAATCTTTGCTTTTAACTTTAGGTTACACTACAGCATCTGAATATCAATATTATTGCTTCTGGGTTTGGACATAGAAAAGAATAGGAAATGGGGCCTTCATACTTTTCTATAGTCTACTTCATCTTTGAGGACTGGGAATGCTTTCTGCCCTGGTCAGCTCTAATGTTACCTTGACACAGCCCCTTCATAGGAGAAACTTCTAATTGAGCTATTTCCCAGATCAGATTGGCCTGTGGGCATGTCCGTAGGGGATTGTCTAGAGTGTTAATTGAGGGAGGAGGGCCCAGGCCACCATGGACAGCACCATTCCCTGGGCAGGTGGTCTTGGGCTGTGTAAGAAAGCCAGCTTAACATGAGCTTGAGCCCGACAGAGCGAGCAAGCCCTGTTCCAGGGTTTTCTTTCAAGGCCTTGCTTGACTTCCTGTCTTGATTTCCCTCAATGAAGTACTGTGACATGGAACTGTAAACTCAATATAACCTTTCCACTTCTTTTGTACAGGGTGTTTGTCACAGCCACAGAATAAAACTAAGACATTCTGTAATGATCAATTGACAAAGTGATCTATCATTCAATGTGTGTGTGTGTGTGTGTGTGTGTGTGAAATCACGGCATATGTTTTCTGTGGCTTTTTATTCCCAACTACACCAGAAGATGACAGAGCAGCAATCTACTCTTCAACAGATACTGATGCTTAAGCCTCAATTACTTCAAAACTACATGGAAAATACAGCTCAGATCTAGAAAAATTTTCAGAATTGTTTATGCTTAGTATTAATAGTGGCTTTCTGTGTGCAAAGAGATGAGAATTGGCTTTTACTCTCTTCTGTAGCAAGTATATACTATTTTGATTAACAAGTCATACTAAAAATAACTTGGAAAATGATGTATGAAATACACAAAGCATCAATAAAAATTAAATTAAAAAAATAACTTGTTAATATACATGCCTGGTTATATCACTTAAAGTGATGTTTCCAACATGTTCTCTTATTGTAGTTTAGAAATTGCTCATTGTCTCTGCAGATTGTTGCACCTGTGTGCTCTACAAGTAGAAAATCCAGGCCCAGTGCATTAAACAGCTGACTGGTAACATTTTTCAGCAAACATTTGTCAACCCATGGGTACCTTGGTACCTCAAGGTTAGGAATACACACACAAGCTCAAACATCAACTTATGGAATATTCACAAAGATAAGGTCCAGTTCCTGTTATAGTCATGAAAACATAATGGTATATAGGTGCACACGTATGTACCTATGCACATGTGTGTACCTATGGATGCTATTTAGGTGCACAAGTATGTACCTAAACAGCATCCAGCAGGATTTTAACTTGGAGGCTGGGGAGGTGCCTCTGCAGGAAAAGTATTTGCTGTGCAAGCCAAAGGATATGAGTTATTATCCCAGTTGATGTATTAATTTGTAGTTGACACAGTGGTCTGCCTGTAATCATAGCACTTGAAAGGCAAAAGCAGGGAATTCTTGGAGCGAGTTGGTTAGGACGATTAGATGAATCCATAACTTCCAGGGGATCCCTAGAGCCCCTGCTTCAGAAAATAAAGTGTAGAGAGATAAGGAAGTCCACTGACTTCCACATTTGGCACCACACATGACGCACCAATCTACCCACCCTCCTGCATGTAAACCCATGTAAGCCATGCAGTATCAGTGGGCATGTATTATTTGTGGGATTATCGTCATAATGTAGTGTATGCTTTTAAGCCCAGACCAATGTGAGTTCAAGGCAAACCTGGTCAATTTAGATGAGCCAGGGCTACATAATGAGAAAGACTTTCAATTTTATTTACAAATATAAGACAAAAATTGACCAATTTTGTTTTACTTAATTAAAAATATTATTTTATTATTTAAAAAAATAATAAACAGCATCCATAAGCACACACGTATGTACCTAAATGGCATCCATAGGTACACACATATGTACCTAAATAGCATCCATAGGTGCACATGTATGTACCTAAACAGCATCCATAGGGGCACACGTATGTACCTAAACAGCATCCATAGGTACACATGTATGTACCTAAACAGCATCCATAGGTATACACATATGTACCTAAACAGCATCCATAGGTGCACACATATGTACCTAAATAGCATCCATAGGTGCACACATATGTACCTAGATAGCATCTATAGGTGCACACATATGTACCTAAACAGCACCCATAGGTGCACACATATGTACCTAAACAGCACCCATAGGTGCACACATATGTACCTAAACAGCACCCATAGGTACACACATATGTACCTAAATAGCATCCATAGGTACACACATATGTACCTAAATAGCATCCATAAGTGCACACATGTGTACCTAAACAGCGTCCATTTTACCATTTGCTTTAGGAGATTAAGTTGCCTTTGTAAATAAGAATCATTTGGCATAATGGCTGTGAAACTGATACAACCAACATCCGCTGTGTGCACTCTATGACTCAATGAACCCTTCAAGCTTCTACCACTGTGGAGTGTCTCATAGACTCACACCCACCTGGATGTTTTGAATAAGAAGTATTTCCTGTAGGCTCAGGGATTTGAACAGCTGGTCTCCAGCCAATGACACTCTTTTGGGATGGTGTAGAATCTTCTGGACACATGACCTCCCTGACAACCATGGTGTGGGCTAGAGGGCTACACCCAGCTCTGGTTCTGAAGGAGTCACTCCTTTGTTGGGTTTTGGAGATCTGACATAGTCACGCTGCCAACCTTGACCACAACGGATGGAACCTTAGCCACTATGCTGCCCCCACCATGAAACTGTGAGCTAAAGTAAGTTCTATTTGCTGGAGGAAGCTTCTGCCAGGCATTGTGTTCTAGTGATAAGAAAAGTAACAAATGACCTCTGAGATATCTCTAATAATGGGGGGGGGGAGCTGAGGTAACAAATAGTCCCAGAGACAGTTCTAATGATGAGGCAGGGGCTGAGGTAACAGCCCTAGAGGAAGTTCTAATGATAGGGCAGCAGGGGCCACGCTTGGTTCCCATCCCCATCCTCACCCAATGCCATTAAGCAGTCATCCTGCTAAATTCTTCCAGAACCATTTTCCTTGTAATTCCTTATACCCATCGTGCAGGTTATTATTGTCATCCTTATTTACAGGTGGGAAAATGAGGCATAGCATGGGTTAGTGACAAGTCTAGGATTCCTAGAGATAAAACATGGAGGTCAGCGGAGACCTGTCTCATTCCGGCAGCTGTGCTGTTAGCATTGTGCCTCACTGTCTTCTTGCCTTAAAAGGGATCTACAGATTTAGCAGGGGTTAAAGTGGTGAACTCCATCACGCAGAAGCTGAGGTATCAGCAAATGCCTAAAGACAACATGCTTCCCAGTGAAGGCATCAGCACATCATGTCAACTAAACCACACACACACACACACACACACACGCACGTGCTTGGGCATGCACTGGCACATGAACACACCTACACATATGTGCATGCACACCTACACATGCATGCACACATATATGCACACACAGTCTTGTACACACACCTACATGGATACATGTGTGAACAAAGAGCAATATTATCAGCATCTCCCTTCTGAAACTTTGAATGAACCACTGCAGTGTGTTCACTGCAAGGTGCCATGAAGGCTGGGCTCACTTCAAGTGTTACCAATTCATGGACAGATTAGAAGGCACATTAATAACAGAGTTAATACGAAGTGCTTAGTGCCTCCACAATCGGAGACAAATACAACTCAGCCAAATTTCCTGACCACGGAGGCCACGGAGGAACAATTTGGTAGATTTCATCAACAGTTCTAATTATGTTCCTGTCAAGTTGAGAGCGAAGTAATCCATAACTGGGGGGCGCAGAGACGGCACGGAAGAGTAATTTATGCCCAAGACACAGGGTCTGTTCTGTAGTTAGTGTGCACAATGCTTGACTAACAAGTGGGTTCAAAGAGGAATTTATTAAAGAAATCGCAGCCCCGTGGCTTTGAGAGGCTTGTCAGGGCAAGCTTATGAAGAGTTATGAGGTAATGACTCCTGGAAAGTCTTGTTGACACAGGCATTTAGGTTCAGGGCCGTCACAGGACCTGAAAGAGGAGGCTGAGGGCACAGGTTGGCGTCCCAGCCCTTCTAGATCATAGTCGAATTCCTTGAAAAGATCTGTGCACAGACTTTTAAGCAGGGAAGAGACCTTGAAAAGACTGAGCCAATGAGGGGGCAACTTATGAAACAGATTTTAATAGTGTAACAGCTAAATCCTCAGCTTCGCCATCAGTGATACAAGGATATTGTTAGAAGGAAATAAAAGGAACCTTTTATGAAGCTGTAAATAACGTGCCAATGGAGTGCGCTGAGGACCTGTTAGCAAGAGAAAACTGAAACATCGCAAAACCTTGCTACCCTGAGCATGACCCCACCACCTGCAAAGATCCAGGAGCTAGAGAAGTGGAGGAGAAAAAGAAGAAAGCAGAAAATCAGGGGAGAGTGTGGAAGGAATCTGTGAGGTAATCTTGAGGGATTTCCAGTGCCATCTCCATTGGGTATGACTCGTTCTGCTTCTCTGTAACACGGTAATCTTGCATATTGCATCGTGCTGAAACTTTCAAATGGGGAGGGGTTAGGTGAGAGGCAGTGAGGTACCTGATGTGGCTCTGTTTAAGTGTTAAAACCGGTGATGTTAACAGCAGCCTGGGTACTATTACCGATCAGTTGATAATTAAAATAAAACAGGGCTTCTTAACCTCAACACCTTATTGCAAATTATGCAAAAAACACAACTAATTGCATTATTAGCAAAAATTACATTTAAAAATAGCTTCACATAAAGAACTAAAATTATTTAATCTAAACGAGCCCTGGGGAAAACACACTTTTCTGTTTCTGATTCAATGGAGAAAAAGAGAGAGAGAGAGAAAGAGAGAGAGAGAGAGATAGAGATGGAGACAGAGACAAAGAGACGGAGACAGAGACAAAGAGACAGAGACAGAGAGAGATCTAGCACCATCACCAAATATCAGAAGTAATAGCAAATAAATTTGATAGAACTTAAGGCAAACTATTAGATAACAAATGCATACCATGTCAACCAGTTCAATATGATAGGCATTTGATAATCATAAATTTCTTTTCTTTGTGGTACAGGGATAGAAGCTTGGATCTTGTGCAGGCCAGCCAAGTGCTCTACCACAGTGCTATGTCCCTTCCCCAGGCCACATACAACAAATTTATGAGCAGCTACAAATAATGTTCCTTGCAATCAAATGTGGAAAACCAGGACTCTATTACTAAAGCTTTCTTTGTTTTTTGTTTTTTTTTTTTGTCTTTTCGAGACGGGGTCTCCCTGTAGCCCCAGCTGTCCTGGAACTCACTCTGTAGACCAGGCTGGCCTTGAACTCACAAAGATCCGCCTGCCTCTGCCTCCCAAGTGCTAGGATTAAAGGCGTGCGCCACCACACCCCGCGGCTTTCTTTGGTTTTAAAGGTCTGTTCAGATGTGGGGGTAGAAATACCCCCCCCCCAACAATGAAAAAGAGGCCTGCAACCAACTGGCCACTTAGCTGCATCCTCAGGAGCATGTGAGCAGACGCATTCACACACATTTGTAAACAGAAGGCTATTATCTGTTGGCCCCCCAATTGCTTCCTGCCTATGCACACTCTTCACACTTTATTTTGCTGCACAGAGCCCTCAGGGCACCCACAGTCCCTAGGGGCTTTCATTCTGACCAAGTCACAGCACACTGAGGCAGGGCAAGATACTGTACTTGACTTTGTAAGCGAGCACTGCACAGCCGACACCACTGTGCACTGCAACAGACCTTTATTTCTTCTTCTTCGCCCCGTCTTCTTCTTAAAGACACTACCATCTCTGCTCAGCTATTTCCATGAAACGCGAACCATAGAGACAAAGGGACAGTTATAATTGACATTTCAGGGAGCTCCTCCTTCGACGCTGACGGAAGCTCTAAGCTGAGGGAGAAGTTCTTCTGGACTATTAGTTTTGGCCATGCTTCTCCCATAGGTGGAGAACGCTGGCTTTATTCTTCTTCTAATCCAGGAGACGGGAGAGGAGCTATAATATCACACTGCTTTGGGGCCACATTGTATAATTCTTGGGTAAATAACAATGGCTGCAGGAACATTCTACCTCCCACCCTTCAGAGAAAGAAGCCTGCAAGCTAATTTGGCAAAATAGTTATATTAACTAATTAGCACGTGATGGGGCACCTGAGACCCGGAGTCTGGAAGATGACAAGATGCCTCATTTTGAAACTTCTGCATTACCACCATCCATTTCACTTAACTTTCCTGCAGATCCAACAAGGTTAAGAGGGAAGGTACCAGCATCAGTAGACATCTGTGGAGTGAGGCGTTATTTCCTCTGGGTTCAATACAACCAAGCATCATGGAGGGGGAGCTTTGTGGAGTGGCCAACAGAATATAATTGCCCCATGGTCATGGCGATAGGACGTGCAATGTGATGCTGTGATAGCTAGGGGATGGTTCATGGTTGTGGTGGTGGCTGTGGAGCTGTTGTTGGGGGGAGTCACTAGATCCTCGAGTCTGAGCACCACTTTGGAGCTGACTCTCCAGATGTTCCTGATCTTGAGAGACACCAGAGGACATAGAAAGCAGAAGGCTGGCTGGCCATGGGACTGTACTCGCTGGCTTCAGGAGCCATCCCTCAGTGCTATGTTGCCATCTCCTCTGATTTGAGCCATTCCATCCCGGTAGAGGCTTATCAGACAGACCCAGGAAGCCTCAGAGGGTTCCTGAAACTCACAAGACTCATGAGGCCGTTCCTGGAGGTTAGAACAACAGCAGCTGCTGGGAAAGTAGACCTGCAGTCTCTGTGGTTCAAGCAAGGAACCCTGTGGACATGGCTTTTAAGATCTCACCCAGGCTGGGGGGCAGGCTATTCAGTGACCCTGCTGGGTCTGAATCATCAACTTTCCTGTTACCAAGTCCTCACCCACCTTCCTGTGAGAAACTCACTACCTCACTGCTTGACCAAGTGAGGACTTGGACTTTGGTGGACTGGTACTGCGCTCTGTGTTGGTTCCTTCTCTAGGGTGAGTAGACCTTTGTTTCTCACTGGGAAAAGGAACTCAGCACCCTGCCAAGGCGGTATTTGTTGATGAAACAGCTCCTGAGTAACTTCCCCCAAACTCATTGGCTCATCAAGCTGTTCTTGTACGAATCCTTTCTTTGCCCTGTCAGGGCCATCTCTAAAGTTAATAAATGCTTCTTCACGTCTTCCCAGGAAAAGGAACACAATATGTGGACAGGCAGTGATTTCTGCTCCTCAGAGTCCAAGCAGTCAGTATGCTCAGGCCTCCCCTGTGTTATCAAGGCCCATATCTGGTTATCTCAACCTCCTTAGTATCTCCTGGGAGTCCTTGTATGCTCTAAGTGAGTTAACCTTTTACAGGAGAAACTGCATATTTTATCAGAAGAACACTTAAACATTACGCTTCAGCTTCTTTAAAGGAATTATTGAACCACACTAATATTTTGAAAATATGTAATTTACAAAAACCACCTAGGGTAAGAAAATCCATTTGGTCCCAATATTCACTGCTGAGATCTATAGTTCTTAGTAGCTGGTTCCCAGGATGCTTGTCACTAACGTCAGCTGCAGCTTCCCAGTGTGTCTCTGTATATTCATAGGAATTACAAAGCCTCTGTTTATAGGTCTGTAAATTAGATAGTTTGGACATTCTTCAAAATCTGGGCTCATGACTTCTGTGAAAGATATGACTTCCCAAATTAGCCAATTAATACCCATATTCCTTGTTCTTTTTAAAAACCCTTTTAAGGGAAGAGCCTATAGACACTGCTGAAGGGTAAATTTAGGGAAGAGAGAGAGCATCTGTCTACATTAAGGTGGTTAATCCAATCACCAAATTTCTCTCAGTGCAACTGCCTTGAAGCTACTGTGGATCACTATACATCTAAAAGGTGTTCTTCAGAGACTTTGCTGAGTAAAACCTGTCAGCTCCCTGCTGCCTATGTGGAGCTGTCCAGACCAAGAAATTGGTAATAAAATGTTATAGGTTGTATATCCACTGATGGTAGCTTGAGATGGTCCCAGCTGTCAAGACACAGTCATTCTTTATTGGTGGGGGGGTGGTCAAAGCACACTAGACAACAAAGATGACTGGGGGCTGGGATGAAGCTCAGTTGACAGAGTGCCCATCTGGTATAGACAAAGCCCTGGGTTCAGTCATTAGCACTTGATAAACCAGGCATGGTGACACATACCTACAATCCCAGCACTCTGAAAGTGAAGCCAGGAAGATCATAAGTTCATGGTCAATCTCAGCTATATAACAAGTTTAAAGGCCAGCCTGGGTTGAGTAAGACCCTCAAAAGAAGAGGAGGAGGAGGAGGAAGAAAAAGAAGAAGAGGAAGAGGAGGAAGATGAGGAAAAGAAGAGAACATGGTGGTAGTTTTAAAGATAACTTGGATAGGGTGGGGGACGCAGGTCTAGATTTGATAATCTTGTACAAAATATTAAATATTAAATATTAAAAAATAAAAAAGATAACTTGGAGATGTTCAAGTATGGGTTGAACACTTGAGCATAGGTTGGACCACTGAAATGATGGTGACAATTCAGAGAGGAAAGTAAGAATTACTTGAAAAATAAATGGGCGCCAGGAGTGGTGGTGCACACCTTTAATCCTAGAACTCAGGAGGCAGAGGCAGGTGGATCTTTGTGAGTTCAAGGCCAGCCTGGCCTACAGAGTGAGTTACAGAACAGCTGGGGATACAGGGAGAGCCTGTTTCTAAAAGACAAAAAAAAAAAGTAAAAGAAACGGGTAATTTGAACTCCAGGGTGCATGTCAGGTGGTTCTAATGCGCATTTTCAAGTCTCGTTGGAAATTTGTAGAAGAGAGGATATACTGGAGTGTACAATATATGCGGACAGAAGCTCTGCAGCTCTGCTCACGAAGACAGACGACAGGTGCTGGCACTTAGGAAATGAATGTTGTCTATGAATTAGGAAGAAATTCAGGTATGAAGAGTGTCAGGAAACCTGAGGCATGGGGAGAGTCCATGACAGTCTAACAATGGGCATCAAGCCACTGTGAACAGTTGGACGTTCCAATGTGTTACTGTACTGTAGGACGGCCACAGGCATTGATAATGTACTGTATCTGCTGAAAAGCTAGCAGAGTAGCTAGAGAGATGGCTCAGTGGTTAAGAGCACACACTGCTCTTGCAGAGACCCAGAACTTGCCTGAACTTGGTTCTCAGTGTACAGATCAGATGGCTCACAGTCACTTGTAACTCTAGCTCCAGGGGGCCCATCGCCCTCTTCTGGACTCCAGGGGCACTGGACGAGTATGCAAAAACCCACACACAGACATGAATATAGACATAATTAAAAATTAAACATTTTATGATAGAAAAGCTAGAAGAAAGATTTTGAATGGTTTCATCATAAAGAAATGATCAATGAGATCTGGGTGTGACATGCCTATAATTTTAGCATCTGGAGGTACTGGCAGGAGGATCAAATGTTCAGGGCTAGCCCTGGCTACATAGTGACTGCAGGACCATCCTGGCCTATGTGATATCTTGTATTTTAAAAATGTAAAAACAAAAAGAAATGATAATGAGATAGATCTGTTTTGCCTGATCTGAACATTACACAGCACATACCTGAACAAAGAAAGGTATTATGATATAAATGATATCTATAGCCATATGTGATTTTGATATTTTAAATTAATAAAATTAAAAAAAAATGAAACATGAGAAAGTGATGTCAATGCTCCAGAGGTCGGGCTCCTGAACTTGAGGAAAGATGCGCAGATTTGGAGAAGGGAAGGACAGCACTGACCTTGTGCTCAGAAATTCAAATGGTGGAGGGGCAGGCCGGCCTAATGAGGCCAGAGGAGTGACCCACCAGGACCAGTGGAGACTGGACCCAGGAGGCATTTTTGTGAGGAAAGCAGTGATGCAAGGCTGGGAGGACAGCCCATGAAGCTCATCGGGGCCTGGAGACATCTGCTAACGAAACAATGAATGCAATGTGGACTCCTTCTGAATAGAAAGACCCAACTCAGATAAACTAATGAACAAACTTTAGAGGCAACAAAAATCCTTTCCTGTTCTCTCTCTCTCCAATTCCTTTTTATTTCAGGAGTCACAAGGTAGCCAAGGCTGGCCTTAACTTACAGCAGTCCTCCTGCCTCAGTCATTCAGTGCCCGGATGGCTGGCATGAGTCACCACCAGGCCTGGCATTCTAGCTTCCCTATTGTGATTCCACTTACAAGTTTCATGTGGCAAGAACCAGTTTTGTCAGTCTCCACTGAGCAAACCCCAGGACAGAGAGAATAAAAGAAGAAAAGCAGTTAGCTCTCTCACCAGTGAGCTAAAACCCAACAGCAATAAGTCATTGAATTTAACTGCACTTCTTTCATTATTTTATTTTACTTTCTTACTGTTTTATCTCTACAATCATCGGCACTAGCAAGGCTGCAATCTCCCAGTGGGAGCCTGCCCCAGCACAATGGGACGACCGGCAACGCAGCAGGAACACAGGCGATCTCTCCTTTCCACTCTTTATTGTATAAAAGAAGCACTGAACAAGTGACTGTTAGGATAACCAGCAACCGGGCTTATTTTTATTTTTTTATTTTAGAAGCAATCATCAATATCAGTCGGGGCAGCAGAGTAAGCCCAGCATGCGGACGTTTTTGGCTAATTTAAAATCCCCCTGCAGCAGAATCAGACATGACAAGATGATGACAGAAAGAGAGGCTATTATCCCAAATGAGAGAGGTGGTAGATGGCTGAAAGTGGCCTGAGTGGCAGCGACAAAGGAGAGAAAGAGCAGAAATTACAGAGAATGGTAACCCCGATGAAGTAGAGCGCTCTACTACATGCACACTGCCACCACAACACACACACACACACACACACACACACACACACACACACACACACACCCTTTAGAGAAGGAAAACCAGCACTTCCAAACTTTAGCATCAGATAGATCAAGAATGCAACCAGCTTTTCTTTTTTTTTTTTTTTTTTTTTTTTTTGGGTCCTTTTGAGACAGGGTCTCCCTGTAGCCCCAGAAGCTGTCCTGGAACTCACTCTGTAGACCAGGTTGGCCTTGAACTCACAAAGATCCGCCTGCCTCTGCCTCCCAAGTGCTAGGATTAAAGGCGTGCGCCACCACGCCCGGCTTCCTTTTTTTGTTTTTTTTGGGCAACCAGCTTTTAAAAAGACCAGGCACCAACCCAAACTGAGGAAGTGTGGGTCCAGGCACAGGCAAATATCATGTACTTTGTAAGAAGTGCAGCCTTTCCATAGAAATTTCCCATTTTCGGGGGACTAAACCCATCATTTCTGCCTAGAACTGATGTGTAAATGCTGACTAGTTATTTCTGAGGAAAGAAAGGGCCTGGGACTAACGCGCCTGAAGTTGAAAGGAAGGTAGGGGGTCCGCGTCCAGATTTCCTCCCACCAGGTCATGGGGGACGTTTGTCATAGTGGGCTGGTGAAGATGAATTCATCCAAAGCCAGTTGATGGGGTCCTGAGCCAGGAGCCTTGACCAGCACTCCTACCACTCTGTGGCATACAGACCCCGGGATCAGCTGGGGAGTTGTCCTTTAGAAGAGCAAGACTGTAAAAGGGCTGGAATTAATTTTGTCTAATAGTCATGGGCACAGACTTCTCACAAAATAGGTCATGATGTCAGTCAGCATTTGGAAGCTTCACGCTGTGGCTGTGGAGGCTTCCTCGGAAAAAGCAGCCTCCTCGGAAAAAGTAGACTGAGGGCAGCAGGTACCTTAAAGCCCTTACCTCACTGTCTCTACTGCAGGCCAGGAACGGGAGAGGCACTTTATAGAGTCTCTATCTCCTGGCCTCTTCATTTATAAAGCCTCGGTAGATAAGAGATGTGGAAGGCAGGAGTGAACTGTTGAAGGCTGGCCTTTGATCTCAGCTGGTTCCCACTACATGAAACCCCCTTGCCCTCCCACGTCCCCTCCTGGTGGAGCACCTGGAGCCGGGCAGCAAGAGGGTTGTACACACCAGATGGCTCCCTGCTCACCCACAACCTAACTCTTCAGCCTCCTTGAGTGATGCCGGTTCTACTCTTGGTGTATCTTTTGTACATGAAGAAACCCCCAGCTAACAATTAGCATCCAGTTGCTCTCTCATTTTCCCTCGCCTTTCAGTTTTGATAAGGATGTGACATCCTTGACACTGTTCTCTCTGAATCACAGGGGCTGGAGGCAGATGAAACTGAGGCCTGAGATGAAGTTCAGGAAAACACTGTGACTGTTTCAGAGAGACTCAGAAAGAGGCCACAAAGGGGTCAATTCCTGACCTTAGGCCTCAGGTGATGACGACTCCCTGACCAATCATGTCGCACTAAGGAGACTTGGTTAAGGACAACACAACTATTAAACAGTAAGGACAAATGACCCCAAATATAATTTAGAGCTTCTATGTTATAGGGTGCAATAGCACTTGAATTAAAATAGAAACTGTTAAAAAGGTTTTGATGAGAAAGAGGGAAAGAGGAAAAGTCTCAGGAGGTGAAGAAGAGAGTTCTATGACCACACACTGGGCACAGGTTGATTCCAAAACCAGGCTTTGCCACGAATTGTTTCCCCTTTAGGAAGTTGCTTCCATCTTCAATTTCCCCACTACACTCTTTCTCCCTGTTGGAATGGGAATGCATGTTCTGTGACATTGTATGTTGGAAGTATGTAATTTGTGTTTTGATTTTGCAGGAATTTACAGTTAAAGAGAAGGCACTGAGTCTTAGCAGGTACTTTGGCCTCCGGAATTTTGAATAATATTGAGATTTTTAATGACTATGGGGACTTTTGAAATTGGACTAAATGCATTTTGCATTATGGTATGCTCATGAGCCTATGGGGCCCGCAGAGAGGAATTTGGTGGTTTAAACAAGAACACCCCCATAGCCTCCAAGTATTTGAATACTTGGCCCCAGTGGGTGGCACTGTTTGGGGAGGTTTAGGCAGTGTGCTTGCTGGAGGAAGCAGATCACTGGGGTGGGCTATGAGAGTTCACAGCCCCGTCCCACTTGCTGTTTCTGTCTCTCTGCTTCCTGTAACTGCTTGAAGATGTGAGCACTCAGCTTACTGCTCAGGCTGCATCCTGCTATGTCTGCCCACCATGATGGATTCTTAAGCTTCTGGAACCACAAGCCCAATAAACTCTTCCTTCTACAAATTACCTTGGTCATGACGTCTTTTTTTTTTTTTTTTTTTTTTTTTTTTTTTTTTTTTTTTTTTTTTTATAG
>VZQC01014540.1:1617696-1657696 GCA_009823505.1 Rhizomys pruinosus
CCTTCCTTCCTTCCTTCCTTCCTCCCTCCCTCCCTCCCTCCCTCCCTCCCTCCCTTCTTTCCTTCCTTCCTTCCTTCCTTCCTTCCTTCCTTCCTTCCTTCCTTCCTTCCTTCCTTCCTTCCTTCCCTCCAGACTGGGTCTCACATGTCTCAGACTGACCTTGAATTGGTTATATAGCTGAGGATTACCTTGAAGTTTTGATCCTCCTGTCTCTACTTGTCAAATGCTGAGATTACAGACATATCCCACCTGGTGCCAGAATCCTTAGGGTGCTGGCGACTAAACCCAGGTCCCCATCCATGCTAGGTAAGCACTCTATCAACTTAGCTATACCCCCCAGCCCCCAAACATCTTTCTTATTAAACCCAAGGCCAGCCATCTGGCAAGCTCGGCTAAGAATACTCTCCTTGTCCTGAGGATTCTATAGGAATTCATCATAAAGGAAACTGTGGAGTGCAGGCTCCACAGGGTAAAAACAGCTGCCAACTCCATTTAGGACAGAACCTTAACATGAAGGGACAAGGTCTGGGAGTGTTTTGTAGCCCACTTTAGTGAAGAGTTAAAAGTAATGCCTCTGCTGAACAGTGCCAGGCCAAGTGAAAACCAGAACCTTAAGGCAGGTGTGTGGCTCTAACAACAGCAAAATATACTATAGGAATATACTTTCTTTTTTTTTTAATTTTTTTATTTAATTTTATTTATTTCTGTATGTGCATGAATGTACTGTCTGCATGTAGGTTTGTGCACCCGTGTCGTGCAATGCAGCAGAGGTCAGAAGAGGGTCTCGGATTCCCCTGGAACTGGAGTCCTCCTGGAATTGGAGCCCCAGACGGTTCTCAGCTGCCACGTGGGTGCTGGGGATCAAACCCGGGTCCTCTGTAAGAGCGGTTGGCGCTCTTAACTGCTAGGCCATCTCTCCAGCCCGGAATATACTTTCATAAACATACAGGCTTAACAAGACAGTGTGGGGCGCACACCTGAAATCTTACAGTTGGGAGGTTGAAGCAAGAGGATCACTACAAGCTCAAGGCCAACCTGGGGTACATAGTAAGTTCTAGGACAACCTGGGCTAGAGAATCAGAGTGCATTTCAAAAACAAACAAATAACAGCAAAAGAAAACCAAAAGAATGTGTATGTTTGTTCATCCAGAATCAGGAAACTGGGAAAATATTAATTAATCTTTACAATAAAAGAAAATATCCAGGTTTAGAATGGTCCAGATGATTTCTAACAGAAAAACAATATAAGCCATTATTTTTCATGATGGAGTCCAGTTTTCATGTGCAAGTTTTAGCTTTTTTTATTTTATTTCTGTATGTGTATGAATGTACTATCTGCATGCAGGTGTGTGCACCCGCGTCGTGCAATGCCGTGGAGGTCAGAAGAGGGCGTCGGATTCCCCTGGAACTGGAGTTCTCCTGGAATTGGAGTTTCAGACGGTTCTCGGCCGCCATGTGGGTGCTGGGGATCGAACCCGGGTCCTCTGTAAGAGCGGTCGGCACTC
Organism: Rhizomys pruinosus; assembly: GCA_009823505.1. NCBI lineage: Eukaryota > Metazoa > Chordata > Mammalia > Rodentia > Spalacidae > Rhizomys > Rhizomys pruinosus. The sequence goes on from VZQC01014540.1 coordinate 1,619,202, forward strand.
TTAACCGCTAGGCCATCTCTCCAGCCCCAGCTTATTAGTTTCTTTTCAAAGCTAACAGAACGCGAATTTTGGCCATTAGCGAGACAAAAATTAATTTGTGTTAAAGTTTGTTGCCAGCTTGGATAATGTAAGACAAGGAGATATTTATCTCGGACTTTTACTCTGAAAAGAGAGATAGGAACAGCCCAGCCGTTCCTGTTGATTTTTGTTGTTCCTCTTTTTCAGGACCACTTGGGAGATCTCTGCTCTAAGCACATTCACTGTGCCTTCTTCTCTGGGCTCTCCATCCCCCTTCTTGCTTCACAGTTAAATCCATTTCCTCCTACTTTGGTGTAAGAGAATCCCAGGTCATAGGTCAGAATGGCACTGATTATAAGGAAGTCTGGCATGAGGCCCGAGGGTCTCTCATCCATCCTTCCCCCATGGCACTGAATACTAAGAGACCCCATTAGGAAGCAAAGCCACACTGAGTTCTGAAGAACATGCTGATAGAAATCCCAGGTGCTACAGTGGGGGTTATAGCTGAGATTCCTATACCTTTGAGCATCAGGAGCCAGCATACATAATTGGCCACCAACTCCACATCTCTGTCTAATCCACAGTGTCTTTAAAGCACAGGACAGATATATTTTAGCTGGAGATACAGTACCACCTAAACTGTTGCCCAAATTCTGGTGAAAAGAAATGCCATGTGGCAAACTTCAAAGTCAACCTAGCCAGAGCCCAAAGCATTTTCATGACTTTTAAAGGGTTTTCCCAAGAAAACATGCATTGAGGTTTAGATGTGAAATGTTCCTCATGTGCTCATGTATTTTGACACTGGATCCCAGGTGATGGTACCGTTGGGAAGGTGGTGGGACCATTTGGAGGTGGAAGCTTAGTAGAGGAAGTGGCTGCTGCAGGTGGACCTTGAGGTTTTAGAGCCCAGTAACACTTCCTGTTCTCCTGCTCGGCTTCCCAACTACAGAAGCAATGTGCTAGTGACAGGCTCCACCCACTCTGCCTTCCCTGCCCTGATGGACTGTATTCCCTTGAACTGTAAGCCAAAAATCAACTTCTTGAAGTTGTTTCTTTTCTGGTCTTTGGTCACAGCAAAGAGAAAAGCAACTAATATGTATTCAGATAAGCCCTTGGGCAGAGAAGCCACACTACTAACCCAAGATGCAGAAGTGTGATTGGTTTGCTGGAGACCTTACACTGCAAGTGTGTAAGGAGCTAAAAGCCTGCCTTACTGCCTCAAGTTCTGGGTGTGACCTGAGGCACAGGGATGCTGGGATTAGGCTTGGAGCATAACAGAATTTCATCTAGACTCATACGTATGAACCATCTACCTGAACAAAATTAGGACTGGGGTGTGGCCAAGGCATAGAGGACTTGCCTAGCATCCATGGGGCCCTGGGTTTGATTTTGAGTGCTACCCAAAGAGGAAAACACCCAATGCCAGGCAACAATCAGAGTCTGTATTAACTATTTCATATTACCTTAAACAAAACTAAAACTACTCTTTTTCTAAATTGTTCTAAATCCATGATTATCAGACACTCCAACAGAAAACAATGTCTCCACAACTCAAATGCTAACAACAAAAACCAAAGAGCTAGAGTCAATTCTTCTTTACAGAACCTCCATGCATTGGGCTGGTGAGGGCTCGGTGGATAAAAGCACTGGCTGAGCCAGGCTAACAGAGTAAGTTTGATCCCCTGACCCCAAGAAAAGGTAAAATGATGAAACCAATTCCACAAAACTGTCCTCTGACTTGCACATATGCACCATGGTATGTGTACATTCACACATGTCCCATACAAATGCATGATAATCCTAGTAAAAAATTTTAAATTTCTATCCATCTTTGCAACACTGTCTCAATAAAAGAATTATTTAAAACCTCGAGTTTGTTTTACTGTGCTTTATCTGATATATATATATATATATATATATGTTTTGTGAGTTCCTTTATTTATCTCTATTTGAAGTTCCATATGGCAAGCACAGAGTTTCAAAACTGTTGATTTTATTAACAAATCGAAGGCACTTTTTTCTTTTTCAACAATGCTTTACGAATATTCTGTCAGCAGAAGTGTTAGGCAGGTGGGAAAGACTAACTTTCCTAAGGTTTTAAATGAAAAGACTGAATTACGTTAAAGCCCCCACACCGAATTGACATTTCCCCCTTTTTTAATGCAAGCTAAGATTGATGAAAAATACCACTTATCTACATTAAGGGTCAAAAATCCCTCACGAAAGGAGCTTCTGGTTCAACACCGCAGAACAGAGTCAGTCTTCCATAATCCAGGGCCCAGGACGCGCCTCACATTCTGATGATCCAATTAATGGCGGGGTACTTGCAATAACCGGGCAGGCAGGGCCCCTAACAGATTGTGGGGCTGTAACATCAATTTCTTAAGTGCATTTAAAGGATTACAAATGTCGGTCCTGGCTTGAGATTGAAACACCTTTTGAGGTGCTCTGAACCACATTATCGTAATTGGGTACCTGACTTAATGCCATTTCATCTGATGGGTGAGTGGAATACATTGGAATTAAGAATTCTTTCTGCCAGATTTCACTTTCCTGTTCCTTCCCTTTTTGTTTCCTTGGAATATAAATCTGTAGTGAAACACCTCTCTTTTCATCTAGATAGTTGTAATTACAGCCCTCAGAACAAAAAGTATTGTCCTAATTCTCACTGTTTGGGTGCATCCTCCTCTGAGCTTGCTCTCTCAATATGCACCATTCAGACAATGAGAATACAACTCTTTGCTTAATAAAAGTAAGAGATTGAGGGAAGGAAGTACAAGGTAGAATGCTCAGGTTCATTGTAAGTAAGATGGCCAGCTTTGTAAATGTAGAAGACACCACAAGAAGTTCATCTGACGGCTGGAGAACAGGGAGCCAGCCCCTCCCTGGGCTGCATTCTTTCTCAGGTAAGCTCACATAAATATTGAGAATAAGAAAGAGGAGTTGAGGAGTTGAGCACTGTCTACATATTTTTAAGATTCTTTTATTATTTTTTAATTTATCATATTTAATTTTTTAATTATACAAAGCAATGGTTTCATTACGCCATTTTCCTTTATTAACTGAATTTTTGTGTATTTCATACAGAACATCTTAGCCATCTTTATATCCCTTCCCCATCGGTACCCTCCTGAGGGGCCCCAGCCAATGGATTTCATGCGTTCTGTCATTTATGTTAAGGCCTATCAAGTCAAGTCAGTGTCCCCAGACGTCCCACACTGCAAGTTCATCCATTGGGATCTAGTCAGCCTTTCTACAGTCTCTCCCTTAAAGAAGATCAGCTCTTCCTCATCTGGTAATAATCAGCTTCCCAAGAGTTCTTTGGCTAAGATTGGGGCCTGCTGCCCATTTCCACAGTTCTATGCTGGATTTTGTCTGTTTGAGTTGCGTGGGTCTTGTGCATGTTGATACCATTGCTGTAGATGCGCAGATCCCGGGAGCCCGCAAGAGTCTTACAGGCTGCCAAGATATTGTAACCTTCATTGCCTCGACTAAGAGGAAATCACATAGGGTCTCCTTGTTTCAAGCCTTCCCACAGCTTGCTGTTGCCAAGAGAATGCAATCTGAGCTCTAGCTTTAATCCGACAGGCCCTAAGAGCTCCCCTGCATTCGGCTCTGCCACCCGGCTTTTACTGCTCTCCACAGGATGCGCCAGACCCTGGGTTTGTCCAACCTGTCATCTGAATCTGCTGCACTCCCCTCCCTTGAAGCCGGCTGCCTGGGTTCTTCACTCTTGAGACTGCACCCAACTACTCCCAGGCTCCTGTTAAGTACAGATGTGCCGAGTTTCCTGATCCTGCTGTAAATAGCACTCACGTTCCCCATCGTGCTCCTTCACAGCCCTCCCACAACACCCTCCATGTGTTATATGTGCATGTGAACGTGCATGCAAATGAGCCATATATGCAGCATACACTAAAAAATAACTTCTTAGAAGCAGTATTTTGCTTCATTCCATGACATGGTCCAAGTGACCATAACAGTACCTGCCACAATTCAAATACGTGTCTAGTGGAATTGAACTGAATTCTTGCATGGCCCATTCTTTTCCATACTCCAATCTCAGGTACAATGCGTTCTTCACAGAAGACCCCAGATGACTCTTCTCTAAGGCAGCACTGTCCTTACCTCCTCCTCAAGCCAGTAGCTTATTACCATCCTCCCTACTGGTTATCAGTGTCTGAAACATCACATGCTTATGCATACATATGTACATATTATATATATTTCTCCTCTCTCTTCCTCGACAATTCTTAAAAGTTCAGAGAGTATATGAATATTTTTCCAACTTCCTCAGTTTGGCATGTTTAGTGCTAAGACTAGCAGTTGGCATGCAGAGGGGGGAGCCATGAATATCTGGTATGTGTGAATGAATCTTAACTCAACCAGCAGTCATAAAACAGGACCTTTTCTGAGGAGGATTACAGATGGCACAGAATTTCCACACCTAATTTTATCATTGGTACAATAAAGACTCTACATGATATAAGGATAATGTTCATACCCTGTACTTTATTCAACTTCTTGAAGAAAATAAGGCTGGTCACTGCTCTCATCATGGACTTCAGCAGGAAGACAAAGAGGAGCTTGGAGTGTGACTCAGGGTAAAGCTGCAGGGGGTGGAGCTGGGAGGGGGTTGGCCTGGGCAGCTGCTTCCAGCAGCTCTTACCCTGATAAGTCCCTTTGCTGCTGGTGAGCTGGGTGGTTGCTCTAATTTCATCCTGGAGCATGCATTGGGCTACACTTCAGAACCTGACTCAGTTTTTCCCTCCCCAGGAAACTATCCTGCTCTGGGACTTTCTGGTTCATCCCTGTCCGTCTGCCAGCACATCCAACCCAGGCATCATGTTCTCTACCTTCAGTCTGAAGCTAATGTGGTCAACCAGTGTATTGAGAAAGCAGCAGCTGGTATGAGACGGGAGCACAGCCCCAGTCTCTTTCCTGCTCTCCACCTGGGCTACCTCTGCCATCTTCTCTGGCAAGAAGGGAGTGCTCTTTCCATTGCAGTGGGAAGGGATCCATCCACAGAGGCCTCAAGGAATTCTTTCTTTCCTAGTTTTCCAATAAGTATTTAACCTTTGTAAATTCCTGGTGGTTCAATTCATTTTTTTCAAAAGAACAGTAGAAGTTTGTGGGTTGTTGCTCACTGATAGACCCTAATGCTGCAAAACACAAACAAACAAACAACAACAACAACAGCAACTACAACAAAAAACCCACACCAAAACAGAGGTGGGGATATAGCTCAGTGATAGAGTGCTTGTTGAGCATGCCTGAAGGCCATGAGCAAACAGATCAAACAGGACTGACAGTCCAGTGCAGTAGTAGAATGTGTGCCCAGCATTTTCAAGGCCCTAGTTTCAATCCTCAACACACACACACACACACACACACACACAAATAAAGCCAACAAAATAAAATAAAACCACAGCAGAAAACATAGTCAAGCAAAAACAAGAAAATTTAAAATACCCTAATCCTAAAATTTCTAAATCACTACTTGGAAGTTTCTCACTAGTTCTGTCTAGACACCTTTCCGGTTGGTATCTTACTCTGCATGTGGCCTTCCTTCCACTTTGTCCCACTTACTGCATTGTACAAATCCTACCATGTCTTTCAAATTCATGACACACATTTTGCAGATGTGGTCAGTAGTAGAGTGACTGCCTAGCATGCATGAGGCCCTAAGATCCAAACACCAGCAACACACATGCGCGTGCGCATACACACACACACACACACACACACACACACACACACAAACGAACACCCAAGTTCAAATAAATATTTTAGCCACAATAAAATATTTCATGACAGTAGTTTTTTGTCCTGAGGTTAACAATGCTCTGTACTAAGTATGGGTTGTTCCAAATTTTGGCCTATAAATGAGGGAACCATAAACACACGTCTCTGTCTGGAGGGGCTGGCAAACATTTCCATAGATGGTCTGTCCATATTTTATACTCTATGAGCCACATGGTCTCTGTCTCAATGAACCAGCTTTGCCAAACACAACACATAAAATGAACGCCTGTAATACTGTGTGCCAGTAAACCGGAATCATAGAACAGGCAGAGGACAAGATTCAGTCAAAGGCCCTAATCTGACAGTGAGCCATGTCATCTGTTTTTCTGAGGGAGTTGGGATCTCCTGAACCCACCTAGATGCCAGGTGGGCATGGAAGCCCCTCTGTAATCCCAGCTTTGGGAGGAATCAGGGAACTCTGGAGTAAGCTGTCTAGCCAGACTAAACATCTGGCAGAGCTGTGAGTTTGACTGAGAGATCTAGATTCAAGGATAAGACAGAAGAGCAATAGAAGATTGCCAGCTCTACCTGGGACCTCCACACACTTGCTCACACTTGTAAGCACCCCCAAGTACATGTGTACCCACATGTAGGCAGACTTGCATACACAAGACATGCCCACTACATGCGCTTGAAAAGAAAGAAAGGGGGTGTAAATTGAGACCCATGAAAGCTTTGCACAGTCTTCATTTCCTCTCAGTATTTATCATATACACCCCTCTTTAAAGAAAGACAAATGTCAGGCAGAAAGGTTCCTGAACATTTATGTCAAAAGTCTAGAATATCAAACTAGAACAGGATGCTTTTTAGGATTCCCCAGAGATTGTGAACATCATACTGTTGACAGGTCAGTCATTCAGGGGTAGTCAGCAGCAGTGGCTACCACTTTTTAAATTTTAAAATGAGTAAAATGAGAGGAGTGTATTAGGAGGGCTGCCCAGGCCCCAAAGGAGAGGTGACAGTACCCACAACAGTCCCTCATAGTCCTCATAGTCCATCATGTGCAGTCCCTGCCTCCACAGGGCTGTGTCATTAAAGTCTGAAATGCAGAGAGGCATAAACGTGCTGCAACTAAAGTTTTCAGGTAATGTTTCCTGTTTTCTCTATAAATCCACTCTAACATGGCATTATACACTGATGTTAGTTTCACTAAATAAACTGCACAGAGATGGAGGGTCTATTTGCTATTTCTCTTTATTGTCAGCCGAAAAAGCATCTCAACACATTCTCCAGTGAATCTAAAGCCACTATAATTTACCTAGAGGAGAAAGGAGAGGGATAAATTTTGATTCCTAAGATAACTTTCTTCAGGGGATGATAGGTACATTTTAACATTCTGCCAAGTTTCCCTCGTAACTATTCAAATATATCCTGTTTTCTACAACTAATCAGAGTTGATGGGGCTGGAATAAATCTCACGAGTCACTTTAGCTTGGGCTCTGGTGTTGACAGAACAGTTTTCATTCATCTTAAACCCACTGTCTGTCTGTAAATGGGGCATTTTGCATCCAGGATCCTACATATTACCAAGTCCTCTGAAAACATGGATAAACATGTACTTCTTCTGTACTTTCTCGTCAAACTATGAGCACTGTAGACCTGAACTCATCATGTCTGTACACAGTGGGCATCCACGTGGCAAGAAGCATGGCAGCTAGGTATCTGTGGGTATGGTTCAGCAGTAGCATGTGTATTTAATATGTCTGTGGCCCTGGGTTCAATCCCCAACACTGGAAAAAAATTAAAATACAGCGACAGTAGTCAAGGGAGGTTTCCATAGCGGGCCAGGGCACAGTCTATTCTGTTGTCCTTTTGTAATTGCTATTTTGTTTTGGAGACAAGATCTTCCTGTAGGCCCAGCTGGTCTGGAAGGCACTATACTTACTATGTACCCCAGGCTGGCCTCCATCCCACAGAACTCTGCCTGCCTCTGTGTTCCGAGTGCTGGGGAGTAGAGGCCTTCACCACCAAAACTGGCAGTTGCTGTTATTTTTAACTTCGTAAATAAATATCCATTTAAATGATTGGCATAGTTCAGCATTATTTCTTACTCTGTGGGGCTGGAGAGATGGCCTAGTGGTTAAGAGCACTGACTGCTCTTGCAGAGGACACGGGTTTGATCCCCAGCACCCACATGGCGGCTGAGAACCGTCTGAAACTCCAATTCCAGGAGAACTCCAGTTCCAGAGGAATCCGAAACCCTCTTCTGACCTCCGTGGCATTGCACGACGCAGGTGCACAGACCTACATGCAGACAGAACATTCATACACATAGAGAAAAATAAATAAAAAAATTAAAAAATATTAAAAAAAGATAAAAGATGTGTAGGATCCTAAGAGAGAGCAGTGGCATTTGCACAATTAGTATTTAAGGATGGATGAGACTTTGTTATGGAGAACCTTCTTCCGCATTGGTAAGGCTGCTATCATCTCTGGTTTCTACCTCCAGCGTGCCAGGACAGCTGCCAGCTGTGGCAATCAAGGATGACTACAGGGCCGGAAGGTGGCTCGGTTGATAAAGTGCTTGCTGTGGAAGTATGAGGGCCTGATTTCCAACCCCGGAACTCAGCTTTTAAAAAAAGACCACCTTGTGGTCTTTATGAAGGCACCTGAGACCAATGCCCAAGGCTATCCTCTGGCCTCCACATGCACAGGTCCACCAGCAGCATACACACACACACACACACACACACACACACACACACACACACACAGGAATAGAAGCATTGCAAGTATCTCCCAGGCAGGCAGTTGAGAGGATCCTGGACTGTCATCCCAAAGACAGAAAGACACCTGCATATATGGAATCACTGCCTCTCTCAACTGCCCAGAAGAGTTCTGCAGTGTGAAAGGCAGCAGGTGATGGAGCCCTGAAGAATTGCCAGGAGCCAGGTCCCTCTAAAGCAGAGGAAGGATCTGGCCTCCATCTGCAAATTCCTCTCCTTGACGTTGTACTCTGCAGGCATCATAGGGCTATGATGGAGGTTTTTGGCTTATTTTTTTTTTTTGACTCATTAGGTCACGATGCTCAAAATGATTTACACGTAGATAATTAAACTTAAGCCCCAAGGACTAGTTAACTGTTTAGCAGTGTATACATTTCATAGAACCATTTCCATACATCTAGTTTTAAATTCATTAACAAAAATTAATAGCCGTCCGGTGCTGTGCACGGCTCAGCGTGGCGCTATGTTGTGCTTGCTAAATTGCCGCTCTCTATCACTCCGCCTGTGATCTTCCAGACAGCTAAACTTTGCAGCGCTACAAATGTGGCCTACCAATTTGCAGCAAAGCTCGTATTTACTATATTTAGTATGAATCATTGACTGAACGTCAGAAAATATTTGGCTCTGTTTTGTGTGTCTCTGAAACACTCCATCAGCTTTAGGGAACAGCATGTGCTTTTTTTTTTTTTTTCTTGCTTCTTGAAAAATTACTTAGAAGCATTTAATCAGTAGGATTAGCTTTGAATATGCATTAAAATATATGGATATTTTTACTAATATATCTTTCATCTTAAAATTGCCTAACAGTGCTTAACTACCCTGTGTCTTTCCCCACCTTGCTATATTTTACAAAGGTAAAAATCCCTTTGAAAAAGGAAATATCTACAACCTGTAGGTTATCACTTTATTTCTAAATACAAACATAAAAAGTAAAATTAAAGAGTCACTCTCTTTTCTTTAAACTCACTTATGCACAGTTCAGGGTTTTTTTTTTTTTGTAATTGAAAGTATTTTCTATTTAAAAAATAATCTTTGGTCAAGCTTCACCAATATTTACAGTGTTCACCACAGGTTTGAAAGAAAGTCAGGGTGAACAAATTCATTGTTTACACTCCGAATCCTAGGTGGCCCAATCCCATAAAGGCAGTACAATGTGTTATATCTTTCGTTCTTACGGCTTATCTTAATCTTAATAACTAGCCAGACAACTGACTCCAGAGACTGGAGCTTATCAACTGGAATTTGTCACATGAACCCAACAGAAGACAGAAAGGCATTATATAGGAAGGTTCTACAAATCATTATCTTTGATATTTAAAGGTTTGCATTCAAAAGCTCATGCCAGAATTTTATTTATTTATTTATTTTTTGCTGAATCCACTTGTTCCTATTAAACCTGAGAGCCAGTGAACAGAACTGCCCATTTCTAGGTATTATCTGCAGACAGAGTTTACTCTTGGGGGCTCAGAAGGGTGCTTCCTTCTTCATCCCAGCCCTGGCTATCCAAAACAATCTGCACTGCACATACCCTCTGATAATGATTATTGAAGAATGAATAAGAAAATAAGGCACAGGTTCTTCAAACACTGAGAAATGCCAGCTTCTCTATGCATATTTTCATGGCTTCTGATGAGGGGGGTCACCTGGGTTCCTTCCATATGGCTGAAAAAAATCAAAAGCAATACTGGACCATCTACATCGCTGCTTCACCAGATCGAATCCTGGGTTGGGACAGGGGCTCTCTGCTCCTCACACTCAGCGATCAACAGCAAAATGTTTAGCAAGTGTTCTGCATTGGTGGCTGGTTTTCTTATACCTATCTTTAATCCCACATCTGGTTTTCATTCTGAAGAAACAGAAAGTCTTAGAAATAAAATACACTTTATTCTGCAATCTTATGCAAGATAAGGTTGTTTCCTTTACCAGTTTTAAACCATAATTTCCACTGTGTCTATACATTTTCGCTGAGACTTCAAACAGAAATACATACATAACTTAAAACTGCAGATGATTAAATGATTAGCATTGTCCAAAAAATAAATTTTAAATCATTGCTTGGGATTTTATTTCTTCAAATGAAATGAATTGTAAAAATGTTTGTTAGCAAGAGCCCTGAATGCTCTTGGAGAGGGCTTGGGTTCAATTCCCAGTGGCTAACAGCTGTCTGTAATTCCAGTTCCAGGGTAATCCAATGCCTTCTTCTGACTTCCAGGAGCACTGCATGACACCGGTGCACTTACACACATGCAGGCAGTACACTCATGTATATAGAATAAAAAATAAAAAGAAAATAATTTTAAAATGTCTGTTAAATGATGCCTGTGTTTTCATTGTTTACCTGTGTTGTGGATCTAAATTCACTGTCACATATATCATGTCTGCAACTTTCCATGTTCTCTAAAGGAAAATATTGTCATTATTTATGTTAGTAAGATTTGGAGTGTGTGTATGGAGATAGCAGTGACCCTCCACTTATTTTTTTGTGTGTGTGTGGTGTGTGTGTGTGTGTGTGTGTGTGTGTGTGTGTGAGACACGGCCTCTCACTGAACCTAGAGCTTACCAGGTCACTCCAGAAATCCTCCTGTCTCCATCTCCCCAGCACGGGGACTACAGAGATGTACCACTCTGTTTAAATGGGTGTTGGGGATTCCTGCACCTCAAATCCTTACCAGTGGAGCCATTTTCCCCCACCTCCTGCCTTTGACTTTATTTATGTAGGTTTTTATTTCTTTTTTTAAGATGAAGGTCTTCCTGTTACCCAGACTAGCCTCACACTGAACCTCCAGCCTCAGCTTCCACAGCCCTGCAAACTGTCACATGTCCCCGGAACTTAGTAAGTAAAAGACATATTCTTTGTTCTAGAAAAAAAAAAAAAACAAATATCAAGACACAAAAAGACAAATAACATATTTTCTCACATATCAAATCTATTTTAAATTTTATTTATTTATCTTTGTTTTTATGTGTATGAGTGTATTCTCTATATGTATGTTAGTTTTTATGTTTAGGAGTGTATTGCCTATATGTATGTTAAGTGTGTCCCTGTCATGCAGTGCCCACAGAAGACAGGAATGGGTATCTGATCCCCTAGAACTGGAGTTACAGATGGTTGTTAGCCACCATGGTGGTAGTGAGATTCAAACCTGGATCCTCTGTAAGAACAGCTTGCTCTTAATCGTTGAGCCATCTCTCCAGCCCTAGAATCCATTTTTAAAGTGGATACAGAGGACAGCAGAGAAACCATTGGGAAGAGGAAGGAACAAAGGAAATAGGAAGGGACAAGACAAATTAAAGGGGACAATGTGGTCACAATGGAGGACAGACATGTATAAAAGTGCCATATTGAAGTCCATTATTTTGTACAATTAAAATATGCTAATTAAAAAATTTTAATGGACATCTTTCTCTGGGTGAGGGGGGGTTCACCTATGAGAGACAATGACTGAAACACCTTTATGTGGAACTAATAATTGTGTAATTCACTGGGATCCCGTCTCCTCTACATCAGTAATCAAAGGGCTTTGTTGGTGCTGGTGTTAGCCAGATACAGTCTTAAGTCCTTGGGCTCAAGTGATCTCCCCACTCTACCCCTCCTAGCACCTGAGACAACAGGTGCATGCCACAGCCCAAGCTTTATGGCTGCACATTTGATGAGATTCCAATCTATGCAGAATTAAGAAGCAAAGTTTAACAGGAAAAGGACAGATTGCACAAGATCTGATTTGGGAGCTCCTCTTTCTCTAATCTGTAAGAAAGAGTGTGCTGTTTTCCAGAATGAAAATGAGAATTGGTAATGCCACTGACCCCAGGCTTTGCACTTTTCAATGAGTCTATTGAGAAGCATTTGTCTAGAAAGGAAGGGGCACACAATCTATGGAAATATATCTTAATTAAGACATGTTCTGTGGCTGGAGAGATGATGCAGAGGTTTAGACCATGGCTGCTTTTACAGAGGATTGAACTTTGTATCCCAGCACCCACATGGCAGCTACAACCATTAGTAACTGCAGTTTCCTTTTCTGACTTTCACAGGAATTGCAAGACATGGATGCACTTACATACGTGCAGGCAATACACTCATACACATAGAATAAAAATAACCAAAAAGAGAGATGTTCTGGGCTAGGGGTGAGTTCAATGGTTTGGCCCTTTCCAGGTGTTCAATTCAGAGACAGAGAGAGAGACAGAGACAGAAAGAGAGGATAGAGGATATAACTTCATTTCTGTGTTTTATTAAGACTATAATCTGATTTATATTTTATAATCTTTTATAAATATGAACCTCTAGAAATTTGTGTCTAAATAAAACAATGTAGTTTATTCAGCAAGAGACATGGCCTCAATAAAGAAGGTGGAGATTGATTAGGGAGGATACCTGACATCAACTTTGAACCTTCATACACACACACACACACACACACACACACACACACACATTCACATGTACCTTCAAATGCAAAACTGCTTATATACAAACATACTGCACACATATGCACATGTAAAACATGTAGCTTATATCCATTTCTTTATGTGAGTAGTGTATTAAGTAATACAGTATTTTTGTTTTTAGTGACTGTATTTTATACATGATCAAATATCATGGTGTAATCATATTTTCTGAAGTCTTCTTGGAATTTATGGAAGGACAACAAAGAAAGGCTAAAGAGCTCTGCCTAATTAGAAGGATTATTTGATGTAATGAAGGACACTTTTCCAAAGTGCCTGCTTATTACTAGAGCTGTTTGCTCTGACTCAGCATGACCTTCAGCCACAGCATTATCTTTACTTTTTAAATTTCCAGTTGGTACCAAAGTTGATTCTATATAAGAAATTCAGTAGTGAATGATGCTGTGTGAACTAAATGTTTATGTCTCTCTAAAAATTCACATGATGAAACCTTAACCTCACTGTGATGATGCAAGCATGGAGCCTCTGGCAAGAAACCAGATCTTAAGGGCAGAGCTGGGGCCCCTGTCATTACTGCTCTTGTTAACAGCACCAGAGAGCTATTAATAGCTCACTCTCTTTCTGCTGGGTACAGCTACAAGGAGATGCCAGCTGTCTACAGTGCAGAAGACTGCCCTCACCAGAATTCTGCCATGACTTCAACTCTTCCAGTTTCCAACACTATGAGAGATGAACTTCTGTTGTATATAAGGCCCTCAGCTAATGGTGCTGAGTTACAGTACCCGCCCTAAGACACTGTCATTGCCTGCCAACCTGCAGTGCCATATCTCCCCCAAAAGAGCTCCTAAGGGCCCTTTTATTTTTCTTGAATGTTATAGCCAGAAAGATTCATCAATCAACTATTAGGACACTGCCGTCTTAGGGAGAATAAGTAAATCACTAGAATTAAGTCCTAACTGACATCAGTTTTACACAGTGAAGTGTAAGCGTTTATCAGATGGTTTAGTCAAAAAGAAAGAACCCCTAGCCGGGCGTGGTGGCGCACACCTTTAATCCTAGCACTTGGGAGGCAGAGGCAGGTGGATCTTTGTGAGTTCAAGGCCAGCCTGGTCTACAGAGCGAGTTCCAGGACAGCTGGGGCTACAGGGAGACCCTGTCTCGAAAAGACTAAAAAAAAAAAAAAAAAAAAAAAAAAAAGAAAGAATGCAAACTTGATAGTTTTACAATATACAGAGGGAGAAAGAGTGACCATTGCATATGAAGAAACTTAAAGAGAAAGAGTTTCTCATAGGGTTTCTCATACTTCTGCTTGCATTACATAGGACTTAATAATGGCTCCCTTAGGGTCTGAGGAGATGCTCAGCATTTAAGAACTAGCACTGCTTTTCTGGAGGAGCTGAGTTCAGTTCCTAACAGCCAGGATCGGTGATTCACATCTGCCTATAACTCTAGCTCCAGGGGATCTGGTACTCCAATGCGGCCTCTGCATATACAGTTTTCTTAGGCACTTACCCACACATACACATATATGAATCAATCAAAAGAGACAAACCTTTCCAAAATATTACTTTAAATTGATATCTTGTTAGCCAGGCAAGTGGCGCACGCCTTTAATCCTAGCACTTGGGAGGCAGAGGCAGGTGGATATTTGTGAGTTCAAGGCCAGCCTGGTCTACAGAGTGAGTTCCAGGACAGCTGGGGCTACAGGGAGACCCTGTCTCGAAGAGACCAAAAAAAAAATTGATATATCGTCTAAAGCTCATTCATGCCACCTTTAATGAAATTAAAGCCAAACATTAACTTTGATGTAAACTGGGTTCTTGGTCTTCCCTGTCATAAGGCTCTTAATAAGCTTGTACTTGTAGAACAGCAGTGTAGCCTTGTGGTCAGCACACAGGATGATCCTTGTCAAGAATGACCCAGCTCACAGATAAGCAACTGAAAACCTAAATAAGGTTAGCCCTGACAAAATTGCAAAAATTAACTCACTCCTCTCTAAAATTTTCCTGTTTTTTACACTTATTTTGGCACTTTAACTATCATGTGGACACTTCTTCCTAGAACTGGGCATGACCTTGGGGAGACGAGATCTGTTTTCTTTGATACCTTGTGTAATATCGGAAAAACAGGTATAGGCAAGCAGGTGCCTATAATTAAATTTCAGTAGATTTTGTATATAATTTGGTTTATGGGATGTCAAAACCAAAACTGGTTTGTTGAGTAAATGATGAAAACAAACCCAGTTGAATAACTTGACTCTTTTCATGTTAAAAAATTAAAACCCCAAAGTCTAAAATTCTCTTACTTGGCACTACAGATTCCCAGATCCTTCACCTACCCTCTTGATATTCACCTGGGTCATTCTGACCAAACCCTTCTCACTTTTCTAGATCTCATGACATGTACAGGTACTATGTATTTATCTCCCATATTTCCTATAAATGGGGTTTAAAGAACTGGTTTTAGCCCACAGGTTTCCAGCCTATGTAAACTGGTGCTCTTTGCAACAGATTCCCAAAGTTGGTATTGCTCCACATTCTAGTCTAGTTTGTAAACATATATGCACATGTTTTCACTATGGTTATGCTAATGAACTGAGAATATTCAAGGTAGAAACTAGCCAGAACTCCTTTTTTTTTTTTTTTTTTTCTTTTTGAGACAGGGTCTCCCTTTAGTGCCAGCTGGCCTAGAGCTCACTATATAGACCAGGTGGGCCTTGAACTCACAGAGATCAGCCTGCCTCTGCCTCCCAAGTGCTAGGATTAAAGGTGTGCGCCACCATGCCCGGCTCAGAACACTTTTATGGAGCATTGTGAACAGGCCAGTTGGCCAAGTGGTCAACCTCAAAGGTAATCCATGGGAGGCATTGTTGCATAACAAGCTCCACACCCTGTGTTCTATTTGCTCTTTCTTCTTCTGCTGTGGCTAGCTGTGACAGTTTCTATGCACTTCTACTCTGAGCATTCCTCATTGTGCACACACTCATCTGCCCATTCCTCACAGTGTCTACTTCTTTTTCAAGGGCCAGTTCAACTGGCTGGTTTCCCAAGAGGCCCTCCCTCATCCCCAAAGGCCCCACAAAGCCTTCCATAGGAGTTGTTTTGAGTACTTTCTCTACCTTTAATAACTTAAAAACATTTTCCTACTTTTCAAATACTTGAAGCATTTTTATGCTGAACAGATTCAAACTCTTCATTGGATGTATAGAAATACTTATGCATATTTTAAATCTTTGTTTCCTCTCTAGAATATATGTCCCTTCTATTAAGCCTGAAGCATTATAAAATCATAACACAGAAGGCAGTATAGATGCTGTGCCATCAGTTACTTTATGAAGCAGCTAGGTGAGCTGAGCTGGCTGCTTGTCTAATGGTAACTGAGTCTCATTACGTCCCTGTGAATGGGGAAAGGTAGGGGGCTGGGAAGTTGAAGAGTTGTGGTGGTCAGGTTTCTGACCCCTCTACACTTTTCCTTTCTGAGGCAGAGTCTCTCCCTGAACCTGGAGCTTGCTGATGTGGGCTGCTCTAGCTGGTCAGCTTGCCTGGGGCTCCTCTGCCTCTGTCTCCTACATGCAAGAGGCTGTGACATCTGCCCAGGTTTGACAGGACCCAAGTCCTCACTGAGCCATCTCTAGCCTACGTTCTCTTTGTTACACTGGTAACTTCTTGAACACTGGCATTGTCATACCGATCTGTGAGCATCTTAGGGCATCTGAGAAATACCTTATCGCTACCTACAAGAATACATAAGTTTTAGCACACAGAACCCCACACATTTGAATGCAATGCAGTTTAAACAGGGGCACACTTTGAGATGATGAGTCTTTTCCACTTTCATTTCTCAGACTCAGAGAAGCAGAAAAGCCTTCACTTAAGAAAAATGCTAATGTCCTTACGGCACTTAAGGAAGCATTTTATGGCTGCGTGATAGTCTTGCGTGATGGATATCGACAAGGTTCAATTACATCACTCAGTCCCCTCAAGTTTCTGTCCTTGGGAAATACCTGTGGACTAACAGAAATCTCCAGGCTTGCAGTCTGCTGAGGCAGGCTATAACATTTCTGGTCCATGTGTAGGGAGTTTTATTTTACAATAATTTGTCGTGCATGTATTATTGTCTAGAGGGAAAAAAAAGTAATGTTTTTTTTTTCAAAATCCCTTAGGAAATTGATATGATATATATTTTTTAATTTTTTAATTTTTATTTATTTCGGTATGTGTATGAATGTACTGTCTGCATGCAGGTGTGTGCACCCGTGTCATGCAATGCCATGGAAGTCAGAAGAGGGTGTCGGATTCCCCTGGAACTGGAGTTCTCCTGGAATTGGACTTTCAGATGGTTCTCGGCTACCATGTGGGTGCTGGGGATCGAACCCGGGTCCTCTGTAAGAGCGGTCGGCGCTCTTAACTGCTAGGCCATCTCTCCAGCCCCCCAAAAATGATATGATATTTGGACTTCATACTCTGGGACTGAAAACACTCCCATTAAAGCTTGCTGGGACAGGAACAAGGTTTAGGGACAAGTCAATGCACTTAGCCTCAGCACCTTAGAAACAAGCAGCAGACATGCCCTTAGTTCAATGCTGCTGCTGATACTGTCGGAGCTAACTCAAGTCTTTATTTGGTAGCACCTAGGATCAGGGCTTTCTGTAAATTATCTCATTTGGTTCTTAGAAAAATCTTTGTGGGTCCCATTATTTGTCTATTCTACAGACCTGAAAAGTGAAATGGGAAGGATTAAGAAAACAACACAAACTCAAAAGACCAGCTGCAACAGACAACAAAATGCTTTACTAATTCATAGTGCAGGCAGTGGAACCCCAGGTGCAGTGCTGCATGCAGATGCTGGAACCAGGGAATGCAGAGTGGCCTCCTGTGACACATTTACACTTTATCCACTCCCTCACGCCCTGACCACCCACCAGCTCCCGAGCCAGCTTGAACAATCAGGAACCAACCCAGCAGGCCCTACTGCAAAGAAGGTGTCACTGGTGCATTTGAAGAACAAGTAACAGGACAGTCCCCAATCACCGATGCCCTGACAACCCCTCTGAGCGAGGTCTATGCAGAGCCTATATCTGGCCCTCTTACTCTTCTCCTTCTTGCTCTAATGGCTACGGACTTCATCTCTGTCCAAGTTCCATCAGTGGTGCTGCAGGTAAACGAGGCACTTCCTTCCAAATGCAGGGCAAAAGCATGAATTCCTGTTCTTCTTTGTCTTACGGTGTGGAGCCGACACCTGTGGTATGGAGCCGACACCTGTGGATGCCAGAGTCCAAGTGTGTTCTGTTTCCTCCCCAACCATTTCCTCAGAAATTATAATTTTGCTTCTTTTAGAATTGTGTGTGTGTGTGTGCTTTACTTCTAGAAAACTTTTTGTGAAAGGAAAAAAGAGAGAATTGAGAGATGGCTCAGCAATCAAGAGCACCTGCTGCTCTTGTAGAGCACCTGGGTTCAGTTCCCAGCACCCACACGGCAACTAACAACCATCCAGGGGATCCAACGTCCTCTTCTGACCTCTGCAGAGACTGGATAACATAGTCCCACTTATATCCATGCAGGCAAGACACTCATTCACATAAAATAAATAAACAAATAAACATTCAGATGCTAAAATGTGGGATTAAAGAAAAAGTAATGAACATGTGAGACTGAGAGCAAGAAAGGTTTTCTAGGAAGCCTGCTCATTCCTGTCTTCATAGCTATGACCATTTCTTCACTCCATCCACCTTTTCCCATCTTTCTTCACACCACGCACACACATATACACAAAAACATACAAATTCACACATATACATGCACACATAGAGGAACATGTACATACACATATGCACACTCACACACATAAACTTACACACATACTCATACATACAAACACCTACATAAACACACATACCCAAACACAGATACACACAAACACACACATATCCACAAACACATACCCACACAATAGACACATAAACACATACACATATATACATGCAGATAAACACACGTACACAGACACATATGAATGAACACACACACACACAAACACACACACACACACACACACACACCTTGAAAGAATACTGTTTTCATGACAGTGATAAAACTCATCTTGACCTGAAACTGCTTTGGGACCAGGACCATTTCTCTGACCTCAAAACATTTTATGTCAAAGAGGGTCAAAGTTCAAACAGCCCACAAAATAGGAGCTTATTTAAAAACCAAATCCTTATTGAAGGTGGTGATATTTTGCAGCACACACTAGTAAAACTAATTTAACCTTTGGAAAGTTCTCTCTAGAGAGAAGAGTCAAAATCCCTTTATAAGATTTTTAAGCACTGCAATTATTGACGAGGAGTATATTACTTCAGTTTGCTCTGATCAGGAAGAAAAAAAAAAGAGAAAAACCCACAGGAGGTACCAGCAGCTGTCAGGCTGTTTTCCAAAGGCAAAGAGGGAGTTTACAGTGGGCTAGAGCCAGTCTCCTAAGACCCAGTTAAGAAGGCTTTTTAAAATGCCTTAAAAAGCCAACTCGTACATTAATCAAGTTGAACCCTCATCCATACTTACTGCGATACATCAATTACTATGTCTTTTTTTAAAATAAATTCTGGTTGACAGCAGACCTCTTATTAAGGCCCACTAAAATGGTACAATAAGCAGAAGACTATTAATACTGAGCTGTTCCCCTGCATTGTCTTGCTGCATTGGTCTGCAAACAAATTCAGGCTGCATCACAATTAATGCTGGTGGAACTCCTTCTAACGACTTCTAGCTTGCTAATTTTTTACGCTAATAATAAAAAAGCTATTGCTATGCAAGAACGACCCCCTTTTATCATGCTAGCATTGCACACCAGAGAGTGTCTGCTATTGTTCACATGAAAGACAATTAAAGCCTGGAACATCAAACCTAGAAATGACAATCTTCCAACCAGCACTAGCGCTACTTGAAGCTTTCCTCTGTTTGGAATGGATCGCAAATAATTCTCTGAAGACATTTTTTTTTTTCTTGGTCTCCCTTAACTACCTTTTCTTCAGGGGAGGGGTGGACTTTAACAAATATCCTTTGTGGACTGATGTATCACCACTAGAATTAACTAACTGTCTAGGTCCAATATTACTTCAAAACTCCAGCTCCCTGCACGTTTACATTCCGGACACAGGGAAAGAAATGTGCCAATTTCACCCACATATTTTCCCATTTAAAAACATGCATTAAGGGTGGGCATATGGTTCAGTAGAACAGTGTTAACGTACCACCAACAAAGCCCCAGCACCACACGCAAAAAGTGAGACAAATATTAAAAATGTTCTCTAACATGCACACAACAGAAAAGTCTAGAAAGAATAAAAATATCTAATTCAGCAACTCTGTGTGTCTCATCATCTCTGGGATGGTGGCTGAGTCAGGAGGTTTTCGGAACACCGATTGGGTTCAGGGGCCAACACACAGCAAAACCCAAGTCCAAGTCCACGGAGCCGTCCTTTCACTCCCAGTAACATAAGAATTCATTCCCCAAGGCACATTCCCATTGACCAGGAAAGTGTCTCTTATTTGGACTTTAATTATAGCACTCAGAACACACACACACACACACACACACACACACGAGCACGCACGGATGTAGCCACTTCAAAGTTCATTCTCAAGGTTTCTGTTTCAAAGTTTGATTGACATTTCATGCACAGTATAACGAGGACTAAAGTAAGTTAGAATGTGAGAAAAGTGATCTCAGCTTGGCCACATATGTCTCCTGATTGTGTCTTTTAGAGACAAGGTCTCACTCTGTAACCTAGGCTGGTCTTGAATTTATGATTCTCCCACCTCAGCCTCCTGAGTGCTGGGATTACTGGGTTGTACTACCACACCCGAAGAAATCTGGGGTCTTGGCCCAATCTTCTAAGCTCTCGTTTTAATTTCTTCCTTTGTAAAACAAGAAAAAAGAAAAAAACCCAGCTCTTTCTTTTCTTGCTTAAAAGTAAATTGAAAGGATGGGCAGAAAAGCTAAAGGACTTGATATTGTACTCAAATTAAGACTTAAATGAGGATGATATTGTTACTGGAGTCACAAGCCAGATCTATTTTCTGATTGTCGGTGAGTGGTTATCAAGTTCAGGGCATGGGCACATATTCTATTTTATCACCAAGTTTCTAATAAAGGCACCAGGCACTGCAACAGACTCCTTACAGGTTGCAATTCATTTCTTTTTGACAAGGGTTCTCTTGCAAGGCCGATCATCATTCTCTGTTCCTTGGGTTAGAGAACTGAGAGCTGAGATTTGAATCTCATCCTGATCACGGGGAAGCCATGACCATCAGTGTTGACTTCCCTGGTGAGAGCTTCCTGTCAGATCCCAGGTCTGTCTGTGGGGCAGGCTAAGGGGAGACCTTAGACAGCTGCATGGTACCTGAGCTCTGATACTTACTGGTGCTGGAACTAGAGGCCAGCCATCATCCCTCACTCTCTGCATATGTAAAAGACAGATCTTTCTCTCTGAATATTGTTATGAAGGTTAAATAAACTAGTCCATATATGATACTGAGGAAAATCTCGGGCTGATCATAATCCCTTAATAAGCAGGAGCCCATGTTATTCATCTTAGCCTCCAGGACTGCAGAAAGTTGTACTAATGGCAGGGAAAATGGCTGTCAGTAAAGTGAAGCAGGAGAGATGGCTCAGTCTGTACAGTGTTGCCATGCATGATGGCCGGAGTTCCATCCACAGTGTTCAGGTAAGAAGTGGGGCCTTGTGCTCCATGCCTATAATCCCAGGCCTGGGAGGTGGAGACAGGTGGATCGCTGGGCCTTGCTGACCAGACAGACAGCCTAGCCTAAGCCAGGAGCTTCATGACCCAGTGTAGACTCTGTCTCAAAAAACAAAGTGGGTGATTCCTTAAGAACAGCACTGGAGGCTGATCTCAGGCCTACATACACACACACACACACACACACACACACACACACACACACACACACAGCTCTAATAGACAAAAGATGTAAAAGAACCAGTGACTTCTGCATTCACCCAGCACATTTAACCTCAAAACACAAATAAAACACAGACTTTACAGAATACCAGTTTCTACAGTGATAAGGAGAGGCAGGATTCTCTGACAGGTAAGAAACAAATGAGGTTAGACATATGACGGTCTCAGCTTACCCCTTTAAAAGAGAATACAGGCCATAAATCAGAGGAGGAGCCAGGCAGCAGACTCCTTCAGTTCAGTGGACAAAGCTGACAGGTCTCCAGAGGTCAGGGTGAGCAACTTTAGTCGGACAGAGAGCCAGAGAAGACAGAGCTGGCTGCAGAGAGATCTGGTAAGAGGCCCTCTTCACATACTCAGCAGAATCCTCATTAGCATATACATGTAAGGAAATTAGCCAAGGCTGCAGAAAGGACTGCAAATAAGGCTGGAGGTTGCCAGGCTTGGTGGTGCACGCCTTTAATCCTAGCACTCGGGAGGCAGAGGCAGGAGGATCTTTGTGAATTCAAGGCTAGCCTGTTCTACAGAGTGAGTTCCAGGACAGCTGGGGCTACAGGGAGACCCTGTCTCAAAAAAACCAAAAAAAAAAAAAAAAAAAGGCTGGAGGTGCCAGTACCTGGAGTTTCAGAAAGACTCAGGAGAGTGTCTGCTCTCAACACTGAGAATGAAAAAAATCTCACGACTCCCAAGTACACAGAAAGGGTTCTTTCCATTCATGGGTAATTCTTACTCGAATAAATACTGCTCCAGTCCACCGAAAATCTTAAAATAAAATCGTACGGAATCAAACCATTTCCAAGTAACAACTGCATCTCAGAATAAAGCTCAGGAATATTAACAAGAATAGACCAAGACAATCTCAATAGCCTGCTTCCAATCAAGAGTTACTGTGGGGGGCTTGTAGAATGGCTCAGAATACGAACATTAGTTCCTCTTGCACAGGACTCTGGTTCAGTTCCCAGCACCCATCCCTAACAACCACCCTTAACTCCAGTTCCAAGGGATCTGACGCCCTCTTCTGACCTCCACAAACACTGCACAACATGGGTGCACACACAGGCAATACAGCGATAGATGTAAAAAAATTAAAATAATAGCCGGGCGTGGTGGCGCATGCCTCTAATCCTAGCACTTGGGAGGCAGAGGCAGGTGGATCTTTGTGAGTTCAAAGCCAGCCTGGTCTACAGAGTGAGTTCCAGGACAGCTGGGGCTACAGGGAGCTAGGGCTACCCTGTCTCGAAAAAGACCAAAAAATATTTAAAATAATATATAAAATGTTTTTAAGTTATTATGTAAACCAAAACCATCAGGAAAATATAGACCAAGATGAGAAGAAAAATCAGTCAACTCAGATCTCAAATTCAGAATACAAGGACTTGAAACAGTTCTCATAACTTGTGTGGTTTTTAGATAGTGTTTGACTATGTTCTCTGAGCTCCTGTGTTGGGGCTGTGAATCCCAGGATGATTCTATTGAAAGACTGGAGATGCTTTAGAGGGAGACCTTAGCCATAGTGGCAGTTCTTAGGTCACTGAAGGTGTTGTTCTTGGAAAAGATAGAGGTGATTCTTGAGGCTCTATCTTTTCAAAGTTCCCACCCAAAACAGCTTTGATACCAGAGTAAGGCAGGCTTTTCTCTGGGCTCTGGCATCCTGTCTCTCCTGTGATCTCTGTATCATGATGTCAGGAAATCAGGAAGGCCCTCCAGTCTCTAACACTGTGAGCTAATTGTACCTCTTCGCTTTGTAAATCACCAAACTCAGGCATTTTATCACAACAATAGAAAAATCAACTAGTATAATAACTGTATTTTGTATGCTCTCTATGTTAAAGCAAGAAAGATTTATATGCTTCTAAAATCAATGAAGTTCCAGAAACCTCAACATAAGAAGCACAAATAAAACTACACCAAGGTACATCATAATCACATTGTTCAAAATCAATGATGAAGAGGAAATCTTAAAAGCAACCAGACACAAAAGACACAGAAGTTGAAATATAAAGCTAAGTCAGACCACAGCTCCTCACTGAAAACAGTTGAAGTAAGAAGGTAGTGAGGAAATCTATTTAAAGTGATGAAAAAACACTGTCCACTGAGATTTTCAAATGCCTTTCAAAAACAAAGGCAACAAAACATGCTTTTACAAATACACAGAGTGAAATTATTCATCGCATGCCTAGCTTCAGCAAAAAATGTTAAAGGGAGCCCTTGAACTAGAAACAAAAGAAGAACAGAGGGAAATTTGGATTCAGGGCTGCAGAGAAGGCTCAGTGGCGAAAGTACTTGCCTGAGCAAGAACTCAAAATGAGAAAATATAAGCACTAGCACAAATGTGGCAAAGATTTGAACAAGTGCTTCAAGGAAGAAGATGAACGAGCAATGAACAAGCCCTAGAAAAAGATGACCAGCATCAATAATCCTGAGAGGAATGCACACTTCAAGCCATGTACTAGCAATGAAAGCGTTTGACTAGTCTAAAGATGGGACATCCCTTCATATACTGTTATGAAGAATGCAAGACGGCGGCTGGAGACCTGAACCAGCAGGTCAAAACCCTGGCTGTTTGCTCAGAGGACCCAGGTTCAATTCCCAGCACCCACATGGTGGCTGACACCATCTATTAACTCCAGTTCCAGGGGAATCCATCACTGTTTTCTAACCTCCATGGGTATTGCACAACACAGGTGCATTTACATACATGCAGGCAATACAGGTGCATTTACATATGTGCAGGCAATACAGGTGCATTTACATATGTGCAGGCAACACAGGTACACTTACATACGTGCAGGCAATACATTTATATGATAAGATACAAATATTTTTTAATTTTATTTATTTTTGTATGTGTATGAATGTACTGTCTGCATGTAGGTTTGTGCACCCATGTCGTGCAATGTCGCGGATGTCCGAAGAGGGTCTCAGATTCCCCTGGAACTGGAGTTCTCCTGGAATTGGAGTTACAGACGGTTCTTAGTCACCATGTAGGTGCTGGGGATCGAACCCGGGTCTTCTGCAAGAGCAGTCGGTGCTCTTAACTGCTAGGCTATCTCTCCAGCCCCACAAATATTTTTAAATAAAATATAAGATACTACTACTATTTTGAAAGAAAATTGTCAGTTTTGGGAGAAATTGAGCATACATCTAATGTGCTGAATGGCTTTTCCTCACTGTGAAAACATCTGCCATAAACAATTTAAAGGAAGAAAGATTTGTTTTACCCATGAACTTAGAAGTTTTAGTTCCTAGTTATTGGCTCCATTGACTTTGAACCTATGATTAGGCAGAAAAAAAAAAAAAAAAACCAAATCCATCATGGTTGTGAGTCTCTATGGTAGAAGCTACTCACTTCATGGACAGAAGGATAGGGCATGCCCCAGGGGCAGTGCTCTTGTGACTTACTTCCTCCAGAAAGGCTGCTTCTTGCACCTTCCCAAATAGTGCCACCAAGTGAGAATGGAACCTTCAGAAATGAGCTGGCAGTGGGGGGGGGGGGTGGAGGGTGGAGTGGTATTTCAAATCATAGTTTATAAGCCCTGCTTTTTAAAAATTATTGCATTTAGTTTTGTGTGTGTATGTGTGTGAGCACATATGTGCTTTGTCATACATGTGACAGAGGACAACTTGAAAAAGTCAGTTCTCTCCTTCTACCATGTAAGTCCTGTGGATTGAACTCAGAGTATCCTGTTAGCAGGAATTGTCTCTACCTACTGAACTACCTCACTGGGCACTGCTGTACGCTTTGATACCAATTCTTACTGTAAACCTGGCTGAGAGAAACTAGTGACAACTACATCACCACCTGAATGCTATGATGCCTTGAAATTTCCTCCAAAAGAATACAAGGTTAGTTTATCAGCTTTAAATTCAATCTTCCCCCAAAAGTTCCAGGACACACAAAAATATAGAAACCTCTTTTCCCACATGGAAGAATTGTTTCTATTTCACCTCACAATGGAGTCCTCACTTCCAAACCCTCGAGAGCCAAGTCTTTACTATAGGAACTCCAGTTGGCATTGCAGTCTTCTGAGAATACACCAGAAAGCTTTGCTTACAACATCCTAAGCTTTACCCAGAATACTTAGCTAATCAGCAAACCAGTTCCAAGCCCTTCTAAACCACAGGATCACAGGAATGGCCCACTTTCCCTGGTACCAATTTTCTCTGTTAGTTTTCAGTCACTGTGAACTAAAGACCTGAGCAAAATACTGAATATGTGGTATATGCCTAGCTTTTACCCGAAGAGAAAGAAAGTCTACTTGTACAGTTTTGGAGCACATTTTTGTAGAAGGCAGCTGATCCCTAAATCAACAAGTCAGTAAAAAGGAACCACAATCTAGTCCTGGAAATCACCTTGAGGAGGTCAGTGTTGCTCAGGGCACACTGGAAACAATGGTGAGAGCCCTCCTAACATCTCCACTTACAGGTCCAGTTATCACTTCAGGATTTTTTTTGTTGCATTTACATGATTCTGGGATAACGCTCTTCCAACAGCCCCAAAGAAATATGATAAAAGTGGTAGGGAGATCGGTGTCTCCTGAAAATTATCCTTTCAACGAGGAACAAGCACATACTAAGGAAGCAGAGTGGAGACATGAGGGAATTCTACAGAAGAAGCACAGAGATAAGAGCGCACTTCCGGTCTCTGCTTCTTTTCCTGTTGCTGTGAGAAAATACTCTGACAGAGCTACTTGAGGGAGATCTTTGGCCCCCTCCAAAGATCATAATACACTCCAGCCTACAGCCCACAGGCTATGGCTTGAGGAGACCGCCACTCTTCTACCAGAAATATCTGATGCACAAAGGCATAGAATATTTCTGCCTTATCCTCTCTGGGTAGGTCTGTATTTTGATGAACGAGGGGGAAAAATCAGACTCTCTGACTAGGAAAATGTTTTACAAGTAGCTTTCCCTAGGGCTTGAATTTTTTAAAGCTATTTCAGTAAAAAAAAAAATTCCCACAAAGGAATAAAGAACACTAACCAAAGAAATTTCACTCTGGTTGATTGTCTAGCACCTCAGAACTTCTTTGAAAGGGGAAGGACAAAGCGGCCGTTTGCTAAGCTTAGATCATTTTGATTGAGACTCATATGTTATTTTAAATGAACATCGCTCAGGTAGTTAAGTCTTAAAAATCAACCATCCTTGACAATTGTCCAATTTTTTTTTTCCTAAATCTTACCTTAAGGGTTTCAGAAACACATTTATGAAGTGTGCTGTAGTGGGAAGCAGCTAAGCACTCTGCCTGCCTTCACAGCATGGATGGGACTGATGGTCTTTGTCCATTTTTGTCTTTGAAAACTTTAGGTCACAATTAAAAGGGGTAGAACTTGGGGCTGGAGAGATAGCTCAGTGGTTAAGAGCACTGGCTGCTCTTGCAGACAAACTGGGTTCAATTCCCAGCACCCACATGGCAGCTTACAACTATCTGTTCCAGGGGATCCCAAATCCTCCTCTTATTTCTGTGGGCATTGCATGACAGGGGTGGGTTTACATACATGTAGGCCATATACTCATACACATAAAAAATAAAATATTTTAAAAAGGGGTAGAACTTGATGACGCTTAACACACAAGTATGACACAGCAGTGTTAGCCATGGAGACAATGTGAAATTCTGATGTGTTTTAAATGTATAACTCGGGAAAATATTTACTTCATTTTCAAAATTGCATTCTTACTATCTGACTAAGGTTAAAAAAGTAAAGTCCTGCTTTTCTTGGGTGACTTTTGAAAGTCAGAGCTAATACTTTTTCATTTTCTTTTTGATTTCTTTGTTTCATTTCTTGTTTTGCTTTTGAGAAAGGATCTCATGTAACCTAGGCTAGCCTCCAACTTGCTATGTAGCTGAGGAAGCCCTTAAACTGGTTTACCTCCCAAGTTGTGGTATTTTGAAAGAGACGCGTCTCTCACGAGCTCAAATATTTAAACACTTTGTCCCCAGTTGATGGCATTCCTTGGGAGGTCGTGGAAGCTCTAGGGTGTGTGGCCTGGCTGGAGAAGTAGGTCATCAGGAGCAGGCTTTGAGAGTTCATAACTTTCGCCCGAAATCTAGTTCATTCTCTCTGCTGGTGTTTGTGATCAAAGATGCATGCCTTCAGCTTCCTGGCCCGGCCACCATGCCTGCCCTCTGCCGCAATGCTTTCCTGCCATGATGGACTCTTACCCCTCTGGAACCGTAAGCCAAAATAAACTCATCCTTCTATAAGTTGCCATAATCATAGAGTTTTATCACAGCAACAGGAAACTAACCAGTAGAGATGTGCAGAGATTACAGGCATGCACCAGCACACCTGGCCAGTCCCTGAGTGTTCTACATTCTTAGCCTCTGTCCTAGACAGTATTAACATCTATAATATTCATATCCAAAATATATTTTGTCTCCTACTCTAGCATATTCCATATGCCAAACTAAGAAAAGTCCTCTAACAAGAGGCTATTCTGCAGTCTTTGGTTTAATTGAGGGTGTACAATTGTAAACGATGCTTGAAAACAGTTGCCCAGCTATTTGTGTTAGCACAGAAATTCTGTTACCGTTAGTTCTTGTTCACTGCATACAAATATTGTGGAAGTACTATTTAACAGCCATGGAAAGGATCTCTACCACTTTCCAAAATATAAAATAAAAATAAAAATAAAAGTGTGCCCTGAAGAAGCAAGTGTGTTTATGAAACCATCCTTCACTTAAGCCATGCAATGCATTTACAGATTGTATTGGATGGTGCTCCTAGTGGGCATAGTTGAAATGTCCCTGTACAACAGATTCTGTGAATAAGTCACTTTGTATTGTGCAATGATAACAACACAGTATATTTGAAGGAGTGCTCATGTTAAATATGTATGTCCTTAACATCATCGAATTGTGTATTTTTTAGGAAAACCAACAAGCACACATATTAGTGTATGCAGAATATGTGCTTTAAGCTTTACTAAGACAACCACACTCAAATGGTATTTGTTGGTGCTCCAAAGGGGTAGGAAGTTCCATGTTTCCTGGTATCTTTATCTTCCAAAGCAGCTTCAGGTAGGTCTGGTTTTCTTAGAGCCGTCAAACTCCACCATCTGAGATGAAATGGTCTTTCATTCTTTGATGCGGGTCTTCAAAGATATAAAGAGAGTGTATGTAAAGTTATCGCTTTTCCTTTTTATTTTTCTACTGGATAGATTTTTTTTAATCTTACATATTTATAATTTTATTAATTTCAGGTTTCAGTCATTTTCTCCATCAGAGTTCAAAACGTGAAGTGAATAAGAGATATACCTAGTTTAAAATAAAATAATGAAGCTGCAGTGCTGTTTTTCTTATTCAAGGGCCTTTAATCACTTGAGCTGCAGTCCCTGTGCCTTGTGCATGTTCTGTGATATTGGGACACAGCCAGAGGAACTATCCTGACAGAATCACATCGGAAAACTGAAGCAGAGAAGGACATTATGTGTCGCCATGTCGTAAAGGCTGTGTGTATACAAGCTAAATAAGAAAAAGACTGAATTATTTCATTTGGAACATGGATTCAAATTTCATAGAACTAAGCTTACAGCAAATTTAACAGCTGGTGTAATTTGCCTACACTGTAAGCAAATGTGCCTGCGCTAGGGAATAGAGTAAGGTGACTCGAAGAAAATGGACGGTGAAACAAACTTACTTGAGGGATGTGGAGCTGTCTAAGTTAAAACTGTTTCATGGTACTCTGCTAATGTGAAAGAATCTATTGCATTACTAAAAAACAAAAATCTAAAAGCAAATGATTAAGTTTTAAAAGAATAAAAGAAACAAAAGTGTCTAAGCTATTAGAATCCCCTGTAAGTCCACATTCCTGGGGTTTGGGTTACTCATCTGTTCTGTGTCCTCAATCTTCCCAAC
This sequence comes from Rhizomys pruinosus, assembly GCA_009823505.1. Lineage (NCBI taxonomy): Eukaryota > Metazoa > Chordata > Mammalia > Rodentia > Spalacidae > Rhizomys > Rhizomys pruinosus. The sequence goes on from VZQC01014540.1 coordinate 1,648,993, forward strand.
TGTCATAATTTCCATGATGGCAGGGTTTGGGACACAGAAGAATGCTATCATCCTTTCCCTCCCCAGCTCCCTCTGGCAATTCCATATAGCCAAACAGCCCGCTCCTAGTGCCTGGCCTCTGTTGCTCTCACTCAGTCTTATAATCCTATGGGTCTGTGAAGTTGTACTTGTATGTTATGTCACCTTTTAAGATGGGCTTTTACATCTCAGTCTAAACATCTATCCACCCTGCTGTACTGCCAAGTGGTATTCCATTGTGTGACTTACTGCAGTTTGTTTGCACATCCAGTCTTAAAGGATATCTAGACTGCTTCCAATTTGGAAAAACTGTGAACAGAGCAGATAAGATTTTATTTTTCTAAAGGAAAAATTAAAGAGTAGGAAATCTGAGTTGATCGGCTACATTGGTGAGTTTGCTTCTGGATTCTGCTGTCACCAATGGCAGTCTGCTCTTCCTTTGATAATCCCACCTGGCCAGTTGTAGCCAGGCAGTAAGTCTTAAAATCAAGAAGTATCATATTAGCTAAGTCAATTCCCTTCCCCTTCCATAAGAATTTTCAGACTCTGGGGCTAGGGAATGGTTCAATGGTTAAGACTACTCACTGGTGTTGAAGAGGACCCAAATTCATTTTCCAGCACCCACACGGTGGCTCACAACCACCTGTGACTCCAGTTTCAGAGGACCCAATGTCCTCTTCTGATTCCCATGGGCACCAGGCATATGAATGATGCACATACATACACTCAAGTTTTTACTCATATATAAAAAACAAAACAAATAAATCTTAATAATTATATATATAATCATTCTTAAAATATTTAGAATTTGCTTGCTTGTCTACATGTATAAAAATTTACTCATTAAATTTCATCAAATTGGGGACAATAGACATATCTATGCTGTTGAGTTTCCTGACTAATGAACATGGTATATCCCTGAATTTGCTGGAGTACATAATTTCTTACAATTACAACATTTGCAATTTTTAGCACACAAATCCCTTAAAATTCTTTCCTATTTATATCTATATATTTTATTTTATGGCAATTGTGAATGTTAGAAATTCCTATCCAGAGTCTAACCATAGCCATAGTCACATTCTAAGAAGAAGGTGAATGAACAGTATAAAAATTCCTGCACAAATATACAAAGAAATTCAAGACTTGCCTAATTTTAACTTTTTTTCATTATCAAACTTTAAATAATTCCTTTTGTATGAGATGCTATCAAGTAACTTTATAAAATTTGCAGATAAATTTTTGTGACTATTATGCTGGGTTTAGCTGTTTCCTCGCCAGCCGAATGGATTTCTTTTTCTTTTTTTTGAGACAGGGTCTCCCTGTAGCCCCAGCTGTCCTGGAACTCACTCTGTAGACTAGGCAGGCCTTGAACTCACAGAGATCTGCCTGCCTCTGCCTCCTGAGTGCTAGGATTAAAAGTGTGCACCACCACAACCGGCTTAAATGGATTTCTTAACAGCAGTTGCTTGGCATGGAATTCTCTACCTAATGAACTCAAACAGAAGCTTCTCTCTGAACAGAACTGGGCTTCAGACCTCTACCACTTCAATTTTACTACCTATGGCATACAGGACCTGGTATATTGTAACCATACAAAGGTTTATTGATTACTATTTGTCTTTTTTACCTCTTTTTTGTTTAGAATTTGAAGATTTCAACTATGTTTCGTTCCAAAAGAGATTTAATCAACTCATTAAAAAAAAAGAAATTCCTTTTTTGGCGGTTCTCAGCCTCAGCCTTTAACGGCTGCGCTATTCCTAGCCGGGCATGGTGGCGCATGCCTTTGATCCTAGCACTTGGGAGGCAGAGGCAGGCGGATCTTTGTGAGTTCAAGGCCAGCCTGGTCTACAGAGTGAGTTCCAGGACAGCTGGGGCTACAGGGAGACCCTGTCTCAAAAAGAGAAAAAAAGAAAAAAAAGAAAAAAAATAAGAAATTCCTATCCAGTTGTTCATATCTAGGAATGCAAGGGGTTTTCTATGTTGAAAAAATATAGACACCGTCTAGCTTAAAGACTTTAACCTTATAACCAAGAAGTTGTTCATAATGTAAACAAGTTCATGGAACCATGTGTTCCTCTTGGGACGTGGGGAGATGACCTTAATCTCTAGGACCCCTCCTTGCCCTCTACCCAAGACAATATATGAGTGTGCGTATGCATGCTTTATGCAATAAAGTGCTTCAAGGTGCTTGCTTTTCTCATTGCAAACAATGACACTAATTAAGAACCACCTGTTTGTAGCTGTGTATGTGATGTTCTAGGACTAGGCATCAAAAAGCAAGATTCTCTAGTAGGAATTTACAACCTATGCTGCAGGAATAATGTTCAGTACTTAGGATTTTCAAAACTGTATCCATCCATTTAGCTTGCCAAATTCCTGTCTATGAAACTGATCACAAGATTCTCTTCACAGCCTTTCAAAGGTTGTAAGATGAGTAGTCATGGCTTCCTATCTATTCTTAATAATGTTCATATGTGTATTTTCTTTTCTTCATTATCAGTCCTTTAAAAGATGCCCCTGTTTCCTTGATGGTTTAAAGCTTGTTTTGTATTGATTCTCCCCACGGCCCTTCTGTTGTTGATTTTATTGATTTCTGCTCGTATCTTCATTATTTTTTTTTCTTCTTATGTGTATGAATGTACTTCCTGCATGTAGGTTGAGCAATGCTGTGGAGGTCAGAAGAGGGTGTCAGATTCCTCTGGAACTGGAGTTAAAGACAGTTCTTAGCCGCCATGTGGGTGCTGGGAATTGCAAGAGCAGTCAGTGTTCCTAACCGCTGAGCCATTGCTCCAGCCCTATATCTTTGTTATTATACCCCTCATTCTGCTTGCTATGGCTTCATTTTGCCCTTCTTCTTCTGGTTTATTAAGATCAAATTTTGAGTAGTGATTGAAGATCTATCCTGTTACATAAGCCTAGAACACACACTGCCTGGTTTCCTAAGAACACTGCTTTAGCTATATTATCCATTTTGATGTATTTCCATTTTTATTTAGTTCTTTTTTTTTTTTTTTTTTTTGAGATAGGGTCTCCCTATAGCCTCAGCTGGCCTGGAACTTGCTGCTATGTAGGCCAGGCTGGCCTTCATTATACAGAGATCAGTAACATATTTGTGTTATTTCCACTCCTTTAGATTTAATAAATTGGCATTTTGATAAAAGGTACCAAAGAACACTGATGAAAATGATCTATTTGGATCAACATTCCATATTCCCTGAAAATCCCTGTATCCAACTTTGGTGGGTACAGTGCTCTGCACGTATCAAGTAGAGATTGCTGGTTTTTCTTGTCCTTTGGTCTTTTTAAAATCTTGATGATTTTTTCCCCATTTATTTTATCTTGCAGAAAAAGGAGCATCAGACTCACACTGCAACTGTGGATTGCTTCACTTCTATTCATTTCTGCTTATTCCTGCTTTGTGGACCTAAGTCAGACACACCAAACATTGCCAGATCCTCTTGATGAGCTGACCTCTTCATCCTTACTCAGTTTTACAGTTTCCATTGGTTTTCATTGCTGGGGTTTTTCTCTGGGGTCTTATGCATGCTGAGTGAAGGCTCTGCCACTGAACAACACTCCAGCTAACACCCCTCAGTATTTCTGATAATAGGACCCTCCCCAAGGTTGTCCTGAAATCTACTTCACCTCTTTGATAGCTTTCTTTTCATGAGCATTTGTGTGGAACAGCTTTCTTTTTTTCCTTTTACTTGTTGTCTATAATACCAGCAATTTCACATAGAAAAAGGGATTTAGGTCATTTTTTTAAATTTTACTTCTGTCTGATAATCTTCACTTTTAATTATTTCATTTAACCATTTTTATGTACTAGTAGATGCATTTGAGTGAATTCCATTTTAAGCTACCAACTGCTTAATCTCTTAAATTTTATTCTAGTGGTTGCTCTAGGAAATATATATATATATATATATATACACACACACACACACACACACACACACACACATACACACACATACTTCATTTTCCTTCATGTACTTAGAATTAACATTCCCATTTCAAGTGGAAGGAGGAACATTCTACCTCACAGTTCCTTTGACAACTGGACTAAGACTTTTAAGTTTTTTCTTTCTACCCTTGGTATCTTTTCATTATATTTTCTGCATAGGATAAACCTTTCTCGAATTTTCCTATGTTTAGAAATTTTGGATGGTAACCTAGAAATTGAACATTTTATAATAAATGACTATAAGTCATTTTTAAATTTTGTAGAGCATGAAATAATTCAATATTTTACTTTGGGCAACAAATGAACCCACACCTTTCGTTTGGCCTCCTGAAGATTATGGATCCAATATTAGATCAGTTTATTTTACAATGTGATTCAGTTTTTTCCCGTGAGTGTACCACCTGCTGGCCGGGATGGATGCAGGTGAGTGTACACTTGTTTACCTCACAGTTTGGGGTATACTCAATTAGGATCAACCTAGGAGTTCACAGACCTCTTTATAGAATCACTTGCCCCCGTTTCTAATACCTTGTATGGGCCTGACATTTTCTGTGTCTATGGACTTCCCTTTCTGGCTCTCTACCCATAAGTTCAGGCGTTATTATACCCAGGCACATATGCCCATGTGCTTTCCACAGCAGGAAGAACAAAGAGAAGGGGCGGCATGGGTTAGCTCTACCCTCCAGGGCACACAGCTTCACAGAGGTAAGCTGTTTTGGCCTCATCTTTGATAACATTTCCATGGAACTGTTCCCAAATGAGGAAGCCCGGGTGGAGATGAGGGGAAAAAAAAGCAGAAGAGAAACCTCTCCCAGCCATCAAATGAATCTGGAAGTCTGTCTCAAGCTTTCTGCCTGAACTCTGTTATGTACTTCTGTATTTCAATCACAGGAAGATCATGCTGGGAAAACACCAGAGGAGAAGCTCAGGCCCAGCGGCAAGCTCACCACAAGTTAGGAGAGCATTTCTACTTCTGGTCTGCCATCCCATCCCTTTCAGCATCTTCACTTTGGGGCTGCATGATTTCTCACCAGGTTTTAGAACTTAATTCAACAGGAGACACAGAATGCAATGTGCTTCCCCCATCTTGTCCAGAACCAACAATCAGGCAATATTTTTAAAATTGTGAAATGAATGTGTCATATACAAAACGTGAAACATAAAACCTACCTTCAAACGTAAAGAGCAATACATGTCAATGGTCCCTCATCTAAGTTCAAAGCTACAGCCCCTGAGCAAGCCCCTCTGGAGCCCCGAGTGCTCCTCCCTGCCCCTGAAGCAATGTTTATTTCACAGCCCTTTATAGTTTTATCACAAGTGTATAACCCTTCGCCAAGTGCTATTTGTCTTCTATTTTTACATTTTATTAAAGTTTGTTAAAGTCAACATAGTATAGCAAAGAACATAGTCATATCTACACAACTTGGCTACAGTAAACAAACTTTTTTTTACACCATATGGTCCATATGTAAAACATCACCGACACCTTGAGGCTCCTAGGCCTCTTTGCATTGCTATCCTAAGTCCCACAGCTTACCAAGTGGCTAACTTCTACTACCTCAGATTATCATGAGCTGATCCTAAAGGTTAATATACATACAGTTTTTGTCATGTTTCTGCTCCCTGAAAACAATAAAGTCAGGAATTGATAACAAAAATACCCTCTTCTGAGAACTGAGTCTTTAGGTGATTCTGTCATCTTTTGTGAACATGATACAAAGTATTTCTGCAAATTTACATAGTACAGGCCAATCAAACAGGAGAAATGGCTAACTCAAGGTATCTGAGGTACTGTCAGTGCAAATGTAGCCCACTGTTTTACGGTAGACTTTTACAAGTAGAAGGGGTAACTGTCTAAAATAACAAGAAATGGGCCACGAAGATAGCTCAGCGGGTAGAGGCAACCACCAACAACCTGACAGAGTTCAACCCCTGGGTCTTACATAGTACAAGGGAAAATTCATTCCCTCAAGTTGTTCTTCAATCTCCACATGCACACATGGAATGAGCATTCCACAGCATGAGCATGGACACACACACACACACACACACACACACACACGCACACACACATACACACACAGACCATGAACACACACACAAACATACACACACACAGAGAGCATGAACACATATACAGAGTATGAACATGTGCACACACACAGAGCATGAACACACACACAGAGAATGAGTGTGCACACACACACAGAGCATGAACACACAGAGTATGTGTGCACACACACAAATGTTTAAAATGTAATAAAATTTAGTATGCGTGTGCACACACACAAATGTTTAAAATGTAATAAAATTTAAAAACTAATATTATAGTTTTGTAAATCCATATAAACCAAGGGCGGTGGATGTCACTCAGCTGATAATTTGTCCAGCACACAGTAGGTCCTTGGTTTGATCCTCAGCACTGCCTATTTTGGTCATGGTAGCACTCAGGAAATGAAGGCAAGAAGATCTAAAGTTCAAGGTCATACTCAGCTGTATATGGAGTTCAAGGCCAGCATGAGCTAGATGACACCTTGTCTCAAAATAATTCATACGCCAATAGCTCAGCTATTCATCATCATTATGTAGTGCTATGCATTACTCTTGGGTATTATTTCTTCATGTCACTAGCAAAGAGCAGTGATTTGTTTACCCTAGCATCACCCCAGACATTGCCCTGGGATTTACTGACAGGTGGGCGACTGAACTTTTCAGCTGCATTGTACTCTAATGAGACTATAGTCACGTATGGAGACTGTCTAAAACATCATCATGCAGTCACAGCTGTAGAAACTTTTCACAATTCCAGCTTCTCCATGCTTTTATTCTGGACTATTGGTCCTTTGTTCAAAATTCTTAAAATGAGTCATAAAAGGAGCAAATTATTAAATCATAACATTAGAAAAATACCTAGAATGTGTTGGGGGATCTCTATTGGTCCACATCCATTTAGATTTGCTTGTCTTATTTATCTTTGTAGTTCCCATCATATAGCATAGTGCCTGGGGTAAGAGTCCACAGAATACAGAGATCATCAACTTACAATGATGCTGGTGCATAGCAAACAACCTAGCTAAAGGCAGAGAACAAACACCACAGGTTAAGATGAGAGAAACCAGATTTTGGAAGGGGAGGTGTACTTTTTTTGAGACACGGTCTCATTCTGTATACCAGGGTCCCTTTAAAGACACAAAACGTCTTCCTGCCTTGACTTCCCAAGCACTCAGATCACACATGGGATCCACCATCCACAGTGAGAGAAGCTATCGTCTATATGGTGTCAGCACAAAGAGCTCAGTTCAAAGGCAAATAGGAGAACATAGAGCCACTGGAACTGAGTCCGTGTATATAATTCTTTAGCAAATCTGCTTTACCAGCTGTCTTTGCCTCTAAATTACTTAGAGTTCAAGAGTATACAGGGCTTACTCTCAAACTCAACTTTCTGGTAAATGGCTATGGAACCCTCAACTCAATCATGACTGAACAAAAAAACAAACAAAGCACTGTTGCCTTCCTGTCTGGGGCAGTCCATCTCTTTCTGCAGGTGCTGTGTGGCCTTTAATTGCTGATATTTTTGCCTCAAAGATGGCTAGAGGAAGTGTTCATCTCCTGTCAAGCTGTCCCAGTTTTATAAAGGGAAAATATTATTGGCTGATCTTTGGGTGAAATAAAAAGGCCACCAGGAAAAAAAGAAACTGAAACAAAAGAGACCATTTAGGAAAGGCAGCACCTGCTCCTGTGCTGCCATTAGTGTGAACTCAGGAGAGTGGAATCCGGATGCCTATTTTGCTGTGAACCTCTCCCCTTGCTTCTTCTCTTCCCTTAGTGACATCACCAGAGTGTTAGTGAAGCACCAGTGTGGGATTTTCTGAGTGATATGGTCACCATCTTGTTTTAGGTATTTTTGTCACTACCTTGGCAAAATACCTGCAAATACAGCTGTAGAAAGATGTACTGTGGCTCACAGTTCTAGGGTACACAGTCCAGCAAGCTGGAGAAGGGCTTGAGGCAACAGATCACATTCTATCCACAGCCAGGAGGCTGGAGCTCAGGGAGCTTTGTCCTTGAATTCAGTCCCAGACATCTGCCCATGGGACAGTGTCACCAGGCTGGGGGTGGATTTTCCTCCCTGAATTAAACCACTCTAAACATTTCTTTCAAGTTACATCTAGGCGTGTATCTTCCAGGTGATTCCAAACACACACAGGTGTTGACAGTTAATTACCTCAGTGTCTATGTGCTCCCCTTTCCAAAGTAGAAGAACTGAGTTAGCAAAATGGTTTCTACAAAACCATCTCCATCTTCCAGTAAACTTTTTCCAGGTAAAGTATTCCCATGTCACACTGAAACCGGCAAAATGTCTTGTGACACCAGTGGAATCAGATAAAATGCCACTCAGTAGCATATTGGAATTTGTAGTATATCACCTATGTTTATAGCTATCAATCTGAAATTGTTCTGTATCACAAGGTGCATATTTATAATTATTATAAGTGGAATCAATGACTCGAAAAGAAGAGACAATTTCCATGTATACTGAATACTTTGGGGATATCCATTCATATTTATAAAATTGATGCATTCATGCCAAAAGTAATGATGCGTTCATTTAATTGAGCATCTATAATATCCTCCAGGTGAGGAACATGAAACTGAGCAAAGGAAAGGGATTTGATATGATCATCACAGTTCCAGCCTAATCACTATTCAAGCAAA
>VZQC01014540.1:1662696-1705196 GCA_009823505.1 Rhizomys pruinosus
TATGTAATTTTAAAAAATTAAACAGTCATATTTTAAATCCCTTCTGCAGTCCTTTGGATGGGAAGTACGTGTTTAAAAGTTACAATGTCTTTATAAATCTGCATGATCAAACTTCCTGCCTTGTGGACAACATTGGCATAAAGTTTTACTTTCTTATGAGAAAAAAAAATTCCAGAATGTGATCAGCAAGTCATTCAAAGCCCTGCTGAGGGAAACCAGGATGCTCAGTTTGGGTTTAGACAGAAGTATAAATCCGTGGCCTTATAAATATATAGCAGGAATGCAGCATGCTGCCTTATGGGCAAAGATGGCAGGGCAAATGTCTGTTCAAAAGCCAACCAAGCTGAGTTCACTTTCTGCCACATCCACAATTCCAGAGAAGCAATACATCTAATTCATGAAACGCACACTGATTGGCTGCTATATGTCTGAGGCATTATACCAGCTATTGGTAACTCAACCTCTGTTTGAAAATGCATTTTCCCATGCTGGCCTGTGTGCTTGCTGGGGCTTCCCGTGGTTTCAGGCTCTGCAAGGGTCACACAGACAAGGAGAAGCTTCCTCTCTAGATTCCCAGGAGCAGCTCATGTCTTTGTTTTATGGGCTCTGCAGGATCTGGACCTGTCTACTCAATTTTCTCCAGTCTTCTCTCTCTTCTCTTCTCTGGAATATTCCATCAATGGTAAGAATAAAGACATGGACATCATCCTCACTTAGAAAGGTCCTAGTTTTCTATATTCTCTGTTCTTGCTATAGTGAAGTTTAAGTCTGCTCTGTTCTGGTTTGTAATCATTTCCTAATAAATTAACTAACTTTATTATTAATGATAGTCATATAGTTTGTCAGTAAATAAAGAGACTGACCACATTCCACAGATTTTGTCTCTGGGGTGCAGGAAATGGGATGCATTAAAAAAAACAACAACCTGATGTTCACCTACTCCTTCCCATTCCATTCTTACTGAGCACTTCAAAAGAAGGAAAACCAGTCGCTCCACTCCAAAGACTTGTAATAGACTGGGGAGATGGATCAGTCCAGTAAAGTGTGTGCCATGCACACATGAGGATCTGAATTTGATTCCATAAATGCCAGACATACTAGCAGGGCAGGTACTTGTAGACATAGCACTGGAAAAGCAGAGCTGGGGGGTCCCGAGGCTCACTGGACAGCTGGCCCAGCCAAATCCTTTCTCTGGCCTCCATATACAGGGATGTGCATGAACATATTTACACACAAACACATACACACACAACACACACAAACACATATGAGAGAGAGAGAGAGAGAGAGAGAGAGAAAGAGAGAGAGAGAATACCAAGGGAGGAAAGCCAGATATAACAGAAGAAAAAGAGGTTTATTCCTCTATAAGGAAAAAAAAAAGCCTATTTATCTACTAAATATGTGCTCATTTAATCATCCATAAAATATATTGTAAATACTACGTGTGTAGCCTCTGAACCTATGTGGCATACAATGTATGAAAAGGATATTAATCTACACAGATATATGAAAATGTACATGTGCAGAACAAAGAGATGACTTCTCAGATTGGTCATCAGGGCTGTCTGGAGAGAGGAGACATGGGATACAGGACAAGGAGGAACAGGCAGGATTTAAGGAACCACTAGCTGAGCAGCTCTTATCTATAACTTGGGTTTCCAGGTTCCCAAATAAAGTTTTATTGGGGGAGCCTCCTGTTAAGACACTTTCTCAATCTAATCTTTAACTGTTCCCCAATGAGGAAGACTCTTTTCCTCATCTGATTCAGTCTCCATAAAGCCCCCAGGTCTTCCCTCTAATAAACCAGCTACATTTAATCCCATTGCTATTTCCTTCTACCTGTTCATCATTGCTTGGTCTTTAAGGATAGACCTACAATTTGTTGCTATATAAAACCCTTCTTAGAAATGCTTATCCCTAACCATCTTTAGTACTTTATTGACCCCCTTTTCTTCTGTTTGACCAATATGTCAGCTGATGAATTTCAGAAGATATTCTCCATGTCGTTAAGGTCCTGATTATTTTTAAGTTACCAAACAAACGAAGCATAGAATGGGTGACACCCGAATGCCCAACCCTCTAAACATCACTTGAATCATTTTCCTGTGCCACTTCAGACAATTTGAGATGTATCTACTATACCTTATGTTTCTTTGAGACAACACTTTGCCCCGCTCCATGAGCTAGCCTAGAGGCAGAAGGGGAAATTTCCCTCCTTATAGTTTACTGGTCAGAGGTAAGACAATTCCATGCAACACAGAAGAGAGTCTTGATACAGAATATTGTTTTGGTTATGGTGAGATGACATTAATATACTCTAATACCTTTAGCACATGGTAAGGCAAGCTCTATGTGTGTTGTATATATATGTGGGGCCAGAGGACAACTTCAGGTGTCATCCCCAGGAAGGCAGTCCATCTCCTTTGAGACAGAAGCATCTCATTAGCTGAAGCTCATGAGTTGGGCTGGGTTAGGTGCCCAGTGAATCCTAGAGATCTTGTGTCTCCTGTGTCTTCCTTCCCAGTGCTGGGAGTACAAGCATGTACCACCATGTCTGGTATCATTACATGGGTTCTAGGGACAGAACTCAGATCTCAGTAGGTGCAAGGCAAGCCACTTAAAGACTGAGCCACTCCTCAGCCTCTATAGTCTAATATTTTAAGTTCTTTGAAGGTATAAATCAAATCACAAAGGAAGGCTATCTTTTAGATGTGCAAGCAATAAAATTAAAGTCATGTTTGGAATGAAAAAATGTAATAAAGACTCAACAACACCAGAAATTATGACCTATAAATATGCTGCAATAAGCCTTTAAAAAAATCTCATATTCTCAGTGGTTAAGAGGACTGGCAGGGCTGGAGAGATGGCCTAGTGGTTAAGAGCACTGACTACTCTTGCTGAAGACCCTGGTTCGATCCCCAGCACCCACATGGCAGCTGACAGCCAACTTTAACTCCAGCTCCGGGGGAAACCGACACCCTCTTCTGACCTCTGTGGCATTGTATGACACAAGTGCACAAACCTACATGCAGACTGTACATTCATACACATATGAAAATAAACAAAATTTTAAAAAGGGGACTGGCTGCTCTTAGAGAGGACCCAGGTTCAATTCCCAGCACCCATATGGTGGCTAGCAACTGTACAAAATTCCAGTTCCAGGGGAATCCAACACCCTATTTTGACCTCCATAAGCAATGCACATAAAACAAAATAAAATGATATATATTTTTTAATTTTTTTTAATTAATTTTATTTATTTCTGTATGTGTATGAATGTACTGTCTGTATGCAAGTCTGTGCACCCGTGTCGTGCAACACCATGGAGGTCAGAAGAGGGTCTCGGATTCCCCTGGAACTGGAGTTCTCCTAGAATTGGAGTTTCAGATGGTTCTTGGCCATCATGTGGGTGCTGGGGATCGAACCTGGGTCCTCTGCAAGAGCCATCTCTCCAGCTTTACATTTCACATTCTCCTAAGCCCATATTCCTCAAGAACCCACATAATACATATGGCCAGTATTCAGTTTAATCAATGATACTTAATTCTATTTTCTTTGTTGCAGGATTGCCGGGATCTACAAATATTATCATTCCCACAGTTGTTCTAGTCATTCTTTGGGTTCGTTCCCATGCCATTTAGGGAGGCTTTCTCTCATTTTTTCAGACTAGAAAACATGATCCACATATAAATGCAACCTGTTGGCACTGAGTTAACAAAGTGAAGATTTAGGCTCACCTCTGGCCTCTTCCAAAGCCCAGGCTCCCCCACACCACTTTGACCCATGGACTCAATGGCTAAGGAGGAGACAAAATTCAGCTGCTTGTCAGTTAAACAGCTCACCTGTCATCTTTTACATTTTTGCTGAAGAAGGATAATGTCTTATTTTCAGGGAACTGATTTAAACGTGAACTATCAGAATACAAGAACTCTTAATTCCAAGACTTCTTATTCCTAGTGGGTATCTGACTTAGGCTACTGAATAGTGTATATATATTGTCACATACTTTAAATTGCTATACACTAAAGCTATAATTTTAAAAAAGAAATTAAGAATATATAGAAACTGCAGCTCAGTAAATAAAGAATCCCAGCTTTTTCTATCTATCATGTAACTGGTATATTCATAAGGGCTTTATAATTTTCTGGCACAGGCAGAAAAATCTACTTCCTTGTTGTAAATGGCAAGGGTTCCTTTGGAATTAGCTACACCATGCTCCTCTTCATTTAACTATGTTAAAAAGATACACCAAGTTTCCTTCATCGATCTCCATAGGCCTATTATATCAAAAGAATACAAGAGTTCCTTCAACGCCATAGCAAGGAACTTTTTTTAAATTTTATTTTATTTATTATTTTATGTGTATGAGTGAACTATCTGCATGTAAGTAGGTGCACACATGTCATGCAATGCTGTGGAGGTCAGAAGAGGGTGTGGGATTCCCCTGGAACTGGAGTTAAAGATGGTTCTTAGCCACCATGTGGGTGCTGGGAATCAAACCCAGGTCCTCTGCAAGAGCAGTTGGTGCTCTTAACCGCTGAGCCATCTCTCCAGCCCCCGTTTTTTTTTTTTCCACATTTTAAAATATTTTTGGTATCCAGATAAGTAAATAAAAGGATAAAGTTCAATCGGCTGAGCTTCTATTGCCTTCAAGTGTTCATTATTATGGTGGTTTCTCTGCCTGATTGGTTAAAGAAGACAACACAATTTATAATTGATTTTTTTAAACCACTAAACAACTAATTTTGTCTTCCCCCAAAAGCTCTGAGGTTTATTAACTGTGCAATCACAATTTACTGAGGTCCTTTCATCCAATTAGCCCTGAACAATGCAATTTTTCCCTTATTTTACTTTTTTTTCAAGGAGGGCTTCCCACTCTGCCTCTTATTAAGACAGACAGCCGCTCTCCTCTAATTTCAGAGCTTTTCTCATGGCAACAATTTATTATTACAGCGACAAAAAAATCTTAATCCGATTCTGGGTTTCCTTTCCTTTATTTCCCATTTCCTCCGGCTTCATAATACATGTTATCTCCAAACTGTAGCAACCCCTGGCTCTTAAAAAGGGACACACTCTGCTGTTCTCCAGAAAGAGAATTTTTCAATAAGGATAATCCACTGAAATTCAGAAACTGTTTGCTTCTCTCTTGGTGTTATTTATTCATGTATTTCACAGTAACACAATATAATGCCAAGTTTTAGTGCACTGACCATAGCATTAAAGACTACTTTTTAAAGGTTCTGTTTCCTCCAAGAAGCCTGGCAATGTGAATTCACTATATTTTTACCTATCTCTATTTTACTCACTGGAATGTGAGATGCATATAGACTCTCAAGAATATCCACATAAAAACCTCCTACAGAACCAAAGAAATATTTTTATCTAGTTCCTAGCATCCTACTTAACACTTGCCCCTCAGAGAAACAACAATTCAATACCACCATGACAAGTGAATGTGTGTGTGAATGGAGCTGCGGATTCAGATCCCAGAGATCAATAGATGGGGATGAAAAGGCACGCACATTCCTGAGGGTCCAGCTCATGGGGTTTCTAAGTGGATCAGAGATATGATCCTCCTCAACTGTGAATGGAAAGGAAACCAGATTCCATTAGAGGGAGACGCCAGTATTAATGCAGTGAGGTAATGCTGCGGAGAATAGAGCCGGGCAGGAACGAAAAGCCACCCGAGGGACACTAAAATAAGCTCATCCTCACATGAACGACAAAAGCCAGGGACAGAACTGCAGCGTTCCAAACCCTTGCAAGCAACAGGAAACTTTCCTCGGCCACGGAGAGAAGTTGTAGCCCGATGAGAATTATCTCAGCACGTTCTGCTAGGAATGTAATAAAGAAAAGATTGCTGACACCTTTCTCATTTGGTGGGAGGGGAGTCAAAACGCTGACTCTCCACACTGACAGATATACAACTGAGGTGGCCCTGTCACAGGCTCCAACCAGACATTCTAGGAAGGTTGCTGAAGCACCAATTTCAAGCCAAAGTGCCTGGGAACCGCTCCTCACAGAGAGCTTTTGCACTGGCTAGGCACACTGCAGCCGCTTCTTTTCTTTTCTTTCTTTCTTTTTTTTTTTTTCCAGAAAGCAACTCAGCAATCTGTCAATTAAAAGTCTGGAGGCTGAAAGACCATAGACACCCACTTCTGACCTTGCCAGGTCATGAGGACAAAGTAGATACATAGTGTCTGACAGCAAAAATCTCCTCTCCATGAAGAGAATAATAAAATAAAGTCAAAGAAAATGCTTTCTGAAAGATTCTGAAAAAATGATTTCTTAGCAAATCTACAGGGCAACAAGCCTAAGTTTTCCATCTAAATTTCCAGATAGCAACTGAAGTATTTTCAGGAAAGAAAAAGCCACTTTTGGTATCTATAGCTTTACAAAGCTCCATGTATTTGTGATTTCAGTATTTCAGAATGGAAAAGGGTATCTTACCCATCTATTATCTCTGTTTCTGACCTAAATCAGCTCCTAGTAAATCAAGGGTAAGGTATAGCTCATTTCAAGTAAAGATATGTAAACTTAATCATTATTTTATTGTGAATAGAAAGTGAAAGAAAAAAAAAACAGAGAAAGGTTCTTTACCATTTACTTTCTTTTCTTTTTTTTTTTTTTAATTTTTTTTTTATTAATTTTATTTATTTCTGTATATGTATGAATGTACTGTCTACATGCAGGTTTGTGCACCCGTGTAGTGCAATGCCGCGGAGGTCAGAAGCGGGCCTCGGATTCCCCTGGAACTGGAGTTCTCCTGGAATTGGAGTTTCAGACGGTTCTCAGCCGCCATGTGGGTGCTGGGGATCGAACCCGGGTCCTCTGTAAGAGCGGTCGGCGCTCTTAACCGCTAGGCCATCTCTCCAGCCCTACCATTTACTTTCAATAAAGGTTGGAAACATTGAAATCTGTGATGATAGCCTAACATGCAGACTCTAGAAAGTCAGTGTTCTCAGTGTGTTAAATGCTTGCAGTACAATGAGTTCGCTGCCTGAGCACTTCTTGATTTGGAGAGCATTTACCTTGCATATGAATTTTTATAGGTGAATAGTTCTAAAACTCTTTCTCTGAACTCCAACCATAAGCTATGAGTTGAGAATGCACAACCAAAACGTAAGCCCAGGTTTCTTCCCCAGGAGTGTACCATCTAAGAGGGGGTCTATAGTAATGCTGAACTATGTGACCTCCTCATTCCTCTTTTGGGGTTTGAAAGAAGAAAATCCAGGGTGAACAGTGAATATTAACTGGGAGAGTCTATTGTAAAGTAAAATATTTTCAGTCAGAATCATCCACTCATTGATCCAGTGCTAAGAGAGTTCTTCAGCTCTCAGTTGGACAGATGGATATACAACACAGACAATCATGAATCTAATGTAATTTCTTTCCTGTAGCTGTGATAAAATACTCTGACAAAAGCATCTGAAGTTCAAGGTGCAGTCCGCCATGCTGTGAAAGCTAAGGTAGCAGGAGTTTGAGCAGCTGCTCACACTGTCTCCACAGTCAGAGAGCAATCAGTACACGCCCAGCTAACTTTCTCCATTCTGACTTCAGCTAAGAGCCCCTGACTAAGGAATGCTGTGGCCCACAGTGGGCAGATCTTCTCACCCAGAATTATCCAGAGGATCCCCACACACATGCCCAGAGGCCTCGCTCGGAGGTGATTCTGGATTTTTGCCAAGCTGACAGCTCTCACTAAAACACCACATGTGGTATTGAAAATTATACATATTTGCACACACGTGCACACAATCGCACAAAGTCATGTGCCTTTCTGTCTACAACACTGTTTCTTTTACAAGTCTGTATCTCTTATATACAAAATAGCATACGTATTGTTCTACCTTCTACCCTCAAACCTTAGAGTAGTAACTTTCTAGGAAAGAAGAAATAATAAAGAATGATTACACAATCTTATTTGGGCGAAAACCTAACATATGTGTATCAAGGCCAAAAATATGGATTTCAAGATAAAACATATGGCTGCCCATATGGAAAAAGGGTTCCTGGCCGGAAACTCTGCTGTTGCATTTTTTATGCCTATACAAATGGTACAGTTTTTTTTTTCCTCTTCTGCTGAACAACGCTGTCGACAGATTATAACGTTATAAATTCACATGCAAATTTCGCAAAATGCTCTACTGTTATCATCTTTATTAGATTTTTTTATTCTCTTAATCCTCTTCAGCACTTAATAGCTCAACAAATAAATGGTTTTTTACTAAAACAGTGAGGCTTACTACAACCAACCCTATGGCTGAATCTCACCTCAACTAACATTTTTTTCCCCACAACTTCAGAAACAAAATCCTCCTTCAACTACATCCATGTATATGGGGGAATATGTTCACATGTACACACATGCACACACAGTTAGTAAGGCTTGCCTATAGCCATGGATGACACAGCTGCTTTAGTTTGGAGGCTGGGCCCCAGCCATTTGCTTGTATTCATCACCTTCAATTTTCAACAGCCAAACATGGGCAATTAAGAGACAAATTCTCAATAATCTTAATAAAATTTTAATCTCTTACTGCGTGTTCCTAGATAGCATTTTTTTTTCCCCTTAGGGAGCATAGGAAACAAAGTTGTCAAGAAAAAGTCAGACATTTAACCCACTTTTAAATCTGCGAATTCCACGTGAGCAGATATTTTTAGTTTTCATATAATTTACAGACCAGAACATTATTGGAAAATATTCACCATGCTTCTTTATCTTGGTCTTTTTGAGACAGGGTCTCCCTTTAGTCCCAGCTGTCCTTGAACTCTGTATGTAGACCAGACTGGCCTTGAACTCACAGAGATCCTGCTGCCTCTGCCTCCTGAGTGCTGGGATTAAAAGGCGTGTGCCACCATGCCCGGCTTCACCATGCTTCTTACAGCTTTCAAATACCTAAGACACAATTGTAAACCCTGTCCTTAGGAAATGATACTTTGGGGCAAATATCACTGTCCATCAAGCAAGGAGACCCCTGACTGGATGGAGCCTATCTGTCTTGCAGTTGTTTCAAAAGTGAAGGGCAGTTCTTCCTCCTTCTTAGTCCCTGGAGCCTTAGGTTTCTACAGAGAGCATCACTCTGTCCTGAGAGATCCCTATGGGCTTCATATATGACCTCTGCCAGGGGAAAAAAACTATCCCTGGTGGCCAAAAGCACTTTATGGGGAGTTCAGCTCAGAGGGAATGTTCCAGCTTCTTCTGTCTGCTTTGAGGCAGCTTCGGTGGCTGACGGGAGTGGGGTCAGAGGACTTCAGGTTACACAAGGTACGGCTGTCCGTTGTGTTCTTAAGTCACTGTACTAGTGGTGCAGAAGGCAGAGAGAAAGAGGGGAAATTAAATTCTGTGAGAGGACAAAGCAGCAGCAGCTGATCTACAACAAGGAACGGCTCTGTCCTCCCACCCTGTACCCGTTACAGCAGTTACAGCCAGCACATCTGAGTTATTTAATCTTCCTCTCCACCACCTGCCTGCTGGGACCCCCTAGAACCAGAGTGAACAGTCTTCCCTCACTGCTGGTACTCTTAACTGCCTTGCATGACCAGATCTACCTCCTCTTAGGGCAATCCTCTCATACAGTTTACAGTGATCAACCATTAACCATATTCAGCCTCTGCTCATAGGAATAAAGTCCAAATTCCTCAGCTATATGTTCCACTCGTAGTCTGGTCCTCTGCTAAACTTTCCACTTCATGTTCTATGATTTCCTTGTATTCCCAGCACAGGTAGTAAACTCTTCACTGTCTGTTGTAAAATATATCTACTCCTCCAGCTTCCTCCTTTGTGCTCCGGTTGCTCTTGCTGCCTGAAACATTCCATTCTCTATTTACCTCCTTCAGCTTCTGGTGCTAGCAGCCAACATTCCAGAGAGTATCATAGTGAAATATAGTATTAGACAGGAGAAGTTAAAACTACTGGCTGCTCTTGCAGAGGGCCCAGGTCCAATTCCCAGCACCCACATGGTGGCTGACAACAATCCATATAACTCCAGGGCCGGGGATGCAACGCCCTCCTCTGGCTTCTGTGGGTATTGCTCACACATGGTGTAATTACATATATGCAGGCAAAATAATCATACACATAAAACAAGAATAAATTAATAAAAAAATAAATACAGTGTTAGAGACCCCACTCCTGAGTTCAGGGAGCCTGCAGTCCACCACGGATCTAAGCTGTCTTTTAATGTTGAGCAATAATTACATTCATTGCACATCAGATCAAAATCAAAACCAAGAAAACAGGGCCAGCGAGACGGCTCAGCAAGTAAAGGTGCTTGTCACTAAGCCTGATAACCTGAGATTCATTCCTGAAAGTTGTTACATGGTAGAAGAAAAAAACAGTTTTACATGTTGTTCTCTCAATGTCATTGTTGGCATTTACACACACACACACACACACACACACACACACACACATACCATAAATAAATAAAAAGTAGTATTTTTAATTGAGAGTCTCCAAATACAGTACTAAGTCACTTTCAGGCGACTGGGACCAAATATGCATCTAGAAGAGAAGAATAAAACGAGCTTTAAAGACAGTATGAAGAAAGCACAGCACCATTTTTCAATGTCCGATTCCTTTGTTCATTCAGTAAAGGCATCCAGTGTCCTAGCACAGGGCGTGTACTAGTGACCAAGGCAAGCCAAAAGGGCACAGTTCCTCTCCTCAGGGTATTTACAGTTTATAGAAATAAGATTTAAACACACAGGCAAGAAATATATTCTAAAATGCCTGTTGGAAAACATCATCATGGCCACGAAAATTTGGTGCAAAGCCAACGGAGTGCAGCAGCTGCCTGGTCAGAGTCCCTAAGAGCCAAGCTTGAAGGAAAAATGCTATGTGCTGGCCAAAGGGCTGGAATGTACCAAATTACAAGGACCAAAATGAACTTGAAATTATTTTCTAACTGCAACGTGATGTTTGATCCAATTAAAAGAGCTGCCATGGTTTGGAATTCACTCAAAGCAGCACGTTACTCAATGACACTGGAAAGACTCTTCCGAAATGCGTGCTGGTGTCAGTTTATGGAAATATTGACCTTCTGACCTGGAAGAGAAGCAAGTGATTTTCATTATGTTTATACTGTGGATTTTCCCCAACTCTAATCCCGGTTTGCCAAATTGAGTATTCCACTCTGATTATAACCCACCTTCGGCTTGGCTGTGGATCACCCAGAGAAATCTGTAACTACTGGTGAGGTCAGAAAGCTGTGGCCGGGCAGGGAATTTCATTTCACAGACTCAGGAACCAAAGGTACACAGTCTTCAAAAATAGATGCTGGAAGCCAGTGCTCAGTTTTTCTCTTAAAGGTCTTTGGTCATAACCCCCTGAGTCAGGTAATTTGTCCCTTAAGTATTCTGAAAGGACCCAGAGTCAACAAGACACATTGCAAGATGAGCCATGCCAGCTAGCTCGTACAGTAACCTGGGCAGACTGGCCGTATTTACCCAGTCCCTCCACCAAGCACTTAGGTGGAGGGGCTGTGTTTATCTCTCCTGGCTGCATCTAATCTCTAGCAGGGTACCACTTTAAGAGAGTATCCGCTCTTTCTCCTACCTTAACATCTTATTTTTAGGAAGAAGAGGAGAGGAGAGAGCGGACTGGGGAGGAAGGCTTTGGAGGGAGAGAGAGAGAAAAGACAGCAATTACTTGCCATGCCAGCGAATGTTCACCAGAGAGCATGGTCAAGTGGTCAGGAACAGCGTGGATGTTAATTAGCAAAGAAATGAGGAATGAACCAGCGTTAGCCCTGAGACCAGTCAATGGGAAAATCACTCCACACAGCCACTTAATGAAGTAGTATACAGCTGTTTATTTTTAGTGCTTTTTTCCCCCTTACCAGCTCCCCACCCCCAGTTGAGGTCCTCATAAATTTTAAAAAATCCTTGCTAAAATATATTTCCCTTCAAAGCCTTGTACACCTCTGCCTTATCCACATCTATCAGAACACCTTATATTCATTTATTTCAATGACTAGGATCAGTCATGAAAATTAAGTTGATATAAACACACACCCCCTACAGAAAATATGTTCTTTAAAATGATCTTTAGATAGTCACTCATTCTAGTTGTATTTTATAAAATACTATGTCTTCTTGGACATGTAAAGCTGATCTAATTTCTCTGAAAATAGATACAGAATAGATCCCCTGACAGCAAGTAACATTTCTTTTATTTATTTATTTATTTTTTTTTTAATTTTTTTTAATTTATTTCAGTATGTGTATGAATGTACTGTCTGCATGCAGGTGTGTGCACCCGTGTCGTGCAATGCCGCGGAGATCAGAAGAGGGCGTCGGATTCCCCTGGAACTGGAGTTCTCCTGGAATTGGAGTTTCAGACGGTTCTCGGCTGCCATGTGGGTGCTGGGGATCGAACCCGGGTCCTCTGTAAGAGCGGTCGGCTCTCTTAACCGCTAGGCCATCTCTCCAGTCTGTAACATTTCTTAATTTCTTTCCAGTAAAGAAAAGTATTTGGAAAATACTTTATTTCTCACATTAAAAAAATATGACTATTGTCTTTAATCCTAGCACTTGGGAGGCAGAGGCAGGCAGATATCTGTGTTTGAGGCTAGTCCTCTCTATATAGTAAGTTCCAGGTCAGCAAGTGGTACATAATGAGACCTTGACTCAAAGAAACATCTGTGCCAACCCCTCTCCCCCAATATAACTATCATCTACCTAAGAGCAAGCTCATGAGGCCTATTAATTAAGACCCACTTGTCTCTGGGGTTTGTTTCTGTTTTATAGAAAGTATACCAGGGCACACACAGGGATCCAAAATAGATGGAAAAAGAGTGGTCAATTTTTGACCTTGTGTGATGATCTTGAAAACACAAATAGTAGCTTAAACAGTAAGCCTTTCTCTGATAACTTTTCTCTAATGGTAACCGGAAGATACTTTTTTTCCCTGAAAGTCATGCATGCTTACCTTGGCAAGTTCCAGAAGACTGAGGAATTTTTCAAATCTTATTCCTCAAGTAGAAAAGAAGCTTAGAGTCAACTTCTTCTGGTCATAGAGACATTAAAGGAAGCAAATTCACTAAGAATAGTCAACTGGCCTGTGACAGCATCCTCCAACATCAGATAGAGAAGTTAGTGTTGTAAAACATACCCAAAGAGAAATCAGAAATTCCCTGTGCAGAATACCCAAAGCAGGTTTTCTTGCTTGCTCTGTAAGTGGGGACTCAACATCCCATGCTAAATACAAAGCTTCCCCTTCTGTCCATGAGTACACACCCTAATTGTGTTTAGTTTACCCCTCCCTGCGGCAACATTGAAGATGGTGTAGAGATGGATTTCTTGCCACTATGTCAAAATCAATGGATTACATGAAATTTACACATATTGTCTCCTAAAGGAGACCGTTAGTCAAAATCTGTGAATCTACTATGAGGGAAAACTTCAAGAAACAGAAGCTTAAGTTCCTTGCAGCTCTTCAAGAAGACAGAGGAGGGAGTCACTGTTACTGGAAACATCTTCTGGATGCTGGCCGGAGTGCAGCAGCCGAGGGGTGTGGCAATTTTTAAAGTAGCCTTTCTGTAGAAGAATGCATCATGAGAAAACAAAACAAACACAACAGCAGCAAACCCCCCACTAAATGCAAACCTGAGAAACAACAGCTCCCAGGTAAACCCCCTTTATAGGTTGATTTGATAGCTCAAGGAAATAGAAACAAAGCACCGACTGCTGGAACACCAACAGCTGGTTGGGAAATTGCCACAGATTGTTAGGGCGAGCTGCAAACTAGAGATAGGCATGGAAAAGGTTAGAAATGATAGTTAAAAAAGACAAATTACTCCAAAGACCATATTCTTTAAACCGCTGAAGCAAAACATGTTTATTCGATTTGTGTGTATGCCTATTACCAAAATGCAACTTTGGGATTCTGGGAACCCAGTCTGTCAATTTTTCGTTTTTTTGCACTTTCATGGTTGCTTAGCGCTGTTTAATGCAAATACACTTCCAATAAGAGATTTCATGCCCCTAAATTACACCCAGTTAAAAGCGAATGAAAATGTAAGGTAAATAACCATAATCAGCCATATTATCTTTCTCTTGGCACCTCTCATTTTGCAGGCATATTTAAAGACATCTCTGGGGTCCTATCCTTTTTAACAAGCAGTAGCGTATTTCCTGGGATATAACTTAAGATGCTGTGCAGAGAACATTACACAGGTTCAAATGTCACCTAGAGACCTAGAAAGCACGGCATCTGTTGCAGAGAATCCTTTTTTTTTTTTAAATTAAAAAAAAATCACATTTTGGAATGTCTGAGAAGATAAAAGGGCATTTGCTGTGGAGGGGGATGTAAAGAGATGAGAAGAGTTTAAGTTTGTCTTTTATGTTTAAGTTCATTGATCAGCCGTTGTGAAGAGCACAAAGTTTAAAAAAGTAACTCTGGGAAGAAGCAAGTGTGTGGGGTACAAATGAGAAGGAGCCCTGGAGCTACTCTCCTGAGAAACCTGAGCTGAAGAAATCAAGAAATTAAAGGCTAGGGAGATGGCTCCACCAAGTCTGATGACCTGAGTTTGATGCCCAAGACCCACACATTGGAGAGACAATAAGTTTTTCTCTGACTTGAACAGATTGGGGGGGGGGGCTGCGCACGTGCACGCACACACACACACACACACACACAAATAAATATATAAATGTAATAAAAATCTTTTTACATAAAAATCAAGGAATTTGGGGATGGAGACGTGGCTCAGTGGCTCAGAACACTGGCTGCTCTTGCAGAGGACCTGGGTTCCCAGCGCCCAAGTGATGGCTAACAACCATCCCAACTCCAGATCCAGGTAATTCGCCACCCTCTTCTGCCCTCTACAGGCATTGCATGACACAGGTGCACTTACATACATGCAGGCAATACACTCATATATATAATAAAAAATTTACAAAATAATAAAGTACTTTTAAAAAAAATTGCGGTATCTTCCTTTTAACTAGTACTACCAATGAGCATGTCCATACCTTGAAAAAAAGAGTTCCTATAGCCTGGTGTGGTGGTGCCCACCTTTAATCCCAGCACTCAGGAGGCAGATGCAGGTGGATCTCTATGAGATCAAGGCAAGCCTGGTCTATATAATGAATTCTAGGCTAGCTGGGGCTACAGGTGACACTCCCCCTCAAATTCAATAGCCAAAAACCTACCAAACAGACAAGGCTCTCTAGTGTTAGGAGAACAGGGAATTGCTTAAAATGACAAGTGTCATTCCAAACAGACCTTTAGCTCGATCATACAGCTTTCCCACAAAGCATATGATAATCACTTCCATAGAAGTCAGATTGGTGAGGGAGAAAGTAGAGCTAGGGAGTCCAAGAAGAATCAGTGAACAGCTCAAATACATCAAATAACCTTGTTCATCCCAAACACAGGACAGTGCTGTCCTAACTGTCACCCAAGGGCTCAACTGCCTCAGCTCAATTTCAGGAAAACTGGAAGTCGTTTCCTTTTGTAGGTGCTCGAGTTCTCAAGAACCCAGTCATTTTTCAAAGTGAGATACCATCTCTGCTGACAGGGCTACCTCCATTCAGAGGGGCAGCCTGATGGGAAGGAAGTGCTGCATTCAGCACACCCCGGACTGCCACCTTGTAGCAACATGCCTAGGGCAGCACCTTGCCAGACTCCTGGAACACAGTAGGTGTTCCACAGCCCCATGATGAATTTCCTCCTAACCAAAAACAGACGTCTATGCAAGAGATACAAAGCCTTTACTTCACAAGCCATGATATGACAGAGCTGAGACTTTAGCACAGATTCTGGAATATGAGGAGAAGGAAAACAAAACAGCAGGGGGGGGGTGTATTTGTTAAACCAAGCACAGGCTGAGTCCATTTGTGACATTAACTTAACTTGCAAGAGTGAGAGTTTAAATTTAAGCTACTCAAGGAAGCATTGTGTGTGCGTGTGTGCGTGTGTGTCCATGTCTGTACAGGGTGCGTATGCACATGTATGTGGAAGTCAGAGTTCAACCTCAAGTATCATTATTCAGGGTGCCATTTTTTTGAGACAGGGTCTCTTGTCTTTATCTGGGTTGCACTGATTGATTAGACTAGGCTGGCTGGCTAATGAGCTTCAGGAATCCTCCTGTCTCCACCTCCCTGGCACAAGGATCACAAGCATACACCATCGCGTCAGGACTTCTTATGTGGGATCTGGAGGATCAACTTCAGGAATGAGACATCCCATCTTAGAAGCACTTTTGTGGCACACAACACAGCCTCCAGGTCCACAGTCAGAGGGGAAGGTAGGATATCTCAAATAACATGCCCAGTATTTCCATCCCTCAACTCACAAATCTGGAATCTTAAGGCTTTGCCAAAAATAAGCAGAAGCCCGGATGTTCAGGTTTGCCACAGCATGCCTCTCCTGAAGGGCTAGAGAAGATATCATTCGTTCATGGTGGTATTCACATGGATGACAGTGAAGAGATCCCAGCATGAACAAGACTCTCAGAAGCTGTTACGGCACCGATCAAATGACCTCTGGAGTGTGCATGTGTACATGTGATTCAGCCTCTTTGGGGGAACAGAACTTTGGCCTAGTGTTTAACCTCATCCTAAGCCCTGTACCATATTATCCAGAAACTTTATGTGATGTGTAGACCTCACATTTTATCGTATGGTCTCAAATCATAAGCACTTTGACACTTTTAAGTAATGGACCAGAGGTATATTATATAATAAAATCTTAAACCACAGCACTGGATCCCTTTTAGTTACACTAAGGGCTCATGGGTAATCATAACACATTTACTGTGTCTGTATCTTTAAATTGCAAAGTGTACACAGGAGAGAACTCCAGACAGGTTACCACATCCCGTTGCTGTGAATCTCAGATAATGACTATGAAGAGAAATAGCAGGAGTTAGAAGTGCAAAAAGGACATCCCATTACCAAGGCAAATGAGCTTCTAGACTATTCCTGCAGGGGGGCAGTGATATGGCTTAGTGGCTCTAGGTACTTGCTGCCACGCCTGACCACCTGAACTTTATTCCTGGGACTAACATGGTAGAAGGAGAAAACTGACTCTTGCAATAAACTAACACACACACACACACACACACACACACACACACAGAGAGAGAGAGAGAGAGAGAGAGAGAGAGAGAGAGAGAGAGAGAATACGTAAATGTAATAAGACATTAGAATATTCATGCAGAGAGCCCAAATTTCTCTCTCATTAGCTCTCAGCTGTCAAGCCAGAGGAATTTAAGGGAAGAGGATGAAAAGCAAGCCCAGATTCATTGTTCTGGGGTCTCCTTCCTGACCCTGTGACTATGTAACTATGTTCGGAAAACCTGATTAGAATCGAAAGGGCACATTGAAATTGAGATGGGTTAGAACAAGCCAAAGCTGCAACAATCATGTGTACTGTGCACTGTGTGAGGGCGAGGAAGGGGATAGAAATAACAACCAGAGATTCAGAAACCGAAATCCCTTCAGGAGTTTCCGAGGTTCTCCAGGCCAGAATGCATTTGGTCCACCTCACAAGAACCGTTAACACCCAGTTCTCCACTTCCTGTCGTACAGAATACTATGGGTGACCAAGGGGGCTCCTCTCAGCATATAACTCAGGCCATCCCTCCTCTTTCTGAAATTTGAATGCACTCTCTAAATTGAGCCCTTATATATTTCCAAAAAAAGAATCAGTGACAGTCACCTGCCACAAACACTTCCTCTCTTTCTAAGGCCATCAGCATTCTCGAGACTTATATCCCAGCCACCGTGCCTCCAAGTTGACATTTCGGAATCATCCCTTCAACCTCTGTGTCTGTCCTACCTTGTGGTACAGGTGGCAGTCAGTTATCCAATCTCCATGAGAGAAGAGCAAGGGAAAGCACTGATCTTTATCTCTGCACTGACCCTACCCCAGCCCCTTACCCCAATCTTCCAGAGTATCTGTTCCACACACCTCCACACATTCCACACCAGGGCCTTTCCTAACCCTTCATGATCCCCAGTAGTCTTGTCTCCTCTGAGACCCACCACCTGAGAAGGTATGGTGCCTTCCTGGGGCACAGTACTGTGGCTATGTTTATACCTCAACTTTGTAAAATCATTTTTGTCATATCTGCATGGATTTGTTGGCACATTTGTATGTGTGTATGTACCTTTCTTTTAGCTTTGTGAAAAAACACCTGAAGTCCTGTGTGGCCGTATTCTGTGTCATAGTTCTTCTGTGTTCAAGGCCCACGCCATCCAGTACACCTTACCAGTGTGCATCATGCTGCAATTCAGCAAATATACATCCCAGGAAATTCATACAGGAGACACCAGCTGGCATGTAATGTTTTCTGATTGAGTTTTCTAGAACTTAGGCCAATATTATTTTTTAAATTGAAAGCCACCTTTTGCAGAGCAGTGTGTGTGTGTGTGTGTGTGTGTGTGTGTGTGTATGTGTGTGTGTATGTGTGTATTTGAATGCATGCACATATGGTACAGCTGGGCAAATTTGTATATGTTCATGATTTATGTACGTGAATGTTCACACAAGTGTGCGTATTCATGTTTGCATAAATGTAGATACATGGCTGTGCAAGTATGTGCATACATATATGACTGTGCTAGTGTGTGTTCACGATTGAGAGTGTTTATATATGCATAGCTGTGTGTTTGTGTGTAAAATGGTTATATGTTCATGGATGTGTATATATTCATGATTACATATGTACATACATGCATAGCTGTGTGTATGCATCCATGATTATATGTGCATGGATGTGTATTTGTGCTGTGTGGGGGGGTGGAGGATGGAAAGCATAAGATGATAGGTTTGAGGCATCCTGCTTCCGCTCTGATTGCTCAGCTGTGAGGAAGGGAGTGTGAGAACGCTGATTCCCAGGGGGAACAGCAGGCGTCACAACCTGCCCAGCTGGTCTCTGCTGGCCTGTCTACCCAGGGGAAATCTTGAGCATCATTTGGAGAAATACCAGAGATGTGAAAGAGAAAAATCTACCCAGAAGAGCCAGAGGTGCTGCAGGGAAGTGAAGATAAAGGCAGATGTCCTGGTTAAACAGCCCTTACCTGCTGTCTACCCCGACGCCTTGCACAGGTCTGGAAGTCTGATACCTGGCACTAATCATGATTGTCTTAAGAAGACAAGCAGTAACTCCACAACTATCCAACAATGCTCTTGCTCACATACATGAGTATTTATTTCCAAGGGGGACACGCAAAGCCCAAGGACCCAAGAAAGAGTGGGTGTATTACAGAGAGTCTATGCAGAGGAAGGGAGACTGTGTGCTGTGGAGAGGATGCGTCCAAATCCCTGATCAAAGCACATGACTGGACTTTGGACAATTTGGCTTCCTCACCTGCAAAACAAGACTAGGGCCTGAACAGCAATCCTTGCAGGGTTGCTGTCATTACCAGAGATGGCTTCTTCGAAGACCTTCACACAAAACAGACAGGCCTTAATCAGAGTTGGAAGGAACTTTTGTGAAAACCAAAAAGCATGCTACAAACCGTAATGCTCACTGCAAATGCAATCCCCCCATGATTACTTAGATTTAATTTCTTTCAAAAATGTTTTCAATTTATTTTTCTTTTATGTGTATGAATGTTTTGTCTGCTTGTATGTAAATGCACCACGCGTACACAATGCCTCCAAAACAAGAAGAAGGCATCAGATCCACTGGAACCGGAGTTACAGATTGTTGCCAGCTGCTATCTGGGTCCTGGGAACTGAACCTGGGTCCTCTGTGAGACCAGGCAGTGCTCTGAAATGCTGGCCCATCTTTCTAGCCTATAAACTTAATTTCTTAATTCTCTAATAATGTAGACAGCCACTGCTCCTCAGTGTCTACCAGGCTGCAACTAAATCCGGTGGTTCTACCCTCAGACAAGATGGCCCTAGCAAGCATAAGCAGATCAGGAAAACCCTCTGTTCCATTGCCTGGGTCTTCTAGGTATTCTGAAAAACATAGTGTGAGTCTATAAAAATTAAAGTCATTAAAAAGTGCACTTAGGGCCTGCTATACACCAAAACAGATTCTTTTCTCTTAAAGAAGAGATTCTTATTTCTTCCCCTCCTTATCTCTTTATTGCTGGGACCAACTTAACAAAGCACACTTGGCCTTTACTTCTCCTGGTGAGTTCAGGAAGGTGTCCTAGGAGGAGCACCTCAAATACAGAGATTGGGATGCTCTGAGAAGCCAGAAGAAGGCTTACTGCCGCGCACTCCCGGCTGCCACAGGATCCCTAGCAGGCTCCTGTTCTGGAAACAAATGGGTCACCTGCATTCCATCAGACTGCAAACCTTAGCCACCACCTGGAAGCTGCTGGCAAGACACACTAAGAGTCTAAGCAGTTTCTGGAACCTCTGCGTTGGGCAGAGATATAGAGAATATGCCTAACAGAAAGCTACCCTCTTTTGAACTGCTCAAGGAAAATTCCTCACCCCAAATGAGATTAAAGGCCAGTTCTGGGAACTGCCAGGGACTTCCATTTGAATGCCAAGGAGCGCAGCATAGCACTGCATTTCATTCGAAGGGAGTCACTGCAGAATTCTTGTGAAAATCAAGTAAAGGCTGATTTTTGTTTTTGTATTCTCTATAAAGAAAGATTAGCCAAGCCCATTAAAGATCCTGCTTTGGGGGAGGGTACTCCGATTCAGCACTAAGGTTGCAAAGGGAGCTGTGTGCAGATGGATGCACAAGCTTAGCACTCGCTCCTAGCATGCATGGTATATTCCTTCCTGGGACTGCAAGGCTGACTGTGATGGGCATCAACCTACCTCCGACTTCAAGCACAACACACCTTCACTCACCACCTGCCACTTAAGCTGTCCTTTGTGTTGGTTCTTGACCTGGCCTAGCTCATTCCCCTCAAGACCTTTGCTTCTGCTGCTCCATCTGCCAAGAACATCCTACCATGCAAGCTTCGCAAGGTTGGCTTCTTTTTATTCTGCTGTCAGCTCAAAGGTTACCTCTTAAAGTTCAAGCCTTCTCTGACTATGCAGCCGTCACATCTCCATATCTTCCCAGCATCCACTGCCATGTGGATTCCACCTAGCTGTCTTTGTACACTTCTTTAATACCAAGTGCCAACATGAAGATCTAGGTAGCTGAGTGTGTGGACCCTGTTTGCCTCCTCCTGCATGGGCAGCAATGGTTTAGAAATTAGGAAATGCTCAACAAACTTCTATTTATTTAAGAAAACATTAAAACTTCATACCCTCTGATACCTTATATCTCAGAAGCTTGCCTGTTTGAAAATGACAACCTTTCCATTATGAATGCTCTCCATTCTACACTATTGATCCACAGGGAAAGTTTAAAAAAAAGCTGTCAACTCTGGTTAAATATAATAAAGTCAATAGGACTGCTGATAGCCTGATAACCTTAGCATCATGATGACAGAGAATGCTCTTCTGATAGTGTTAGCTTTGGTATAAGATAAGCAGACAGTCTAGACCATGGCATGGATTCATATGGACTCTGGGTCCTGAGCATTTCTGATCTACTTGAACCTGTGCACAGATGGTAGACGGTCAACAAAGCTCAGCCTTACCTGAACCATGATGCTGTCTTGGACCCGCACTGAGGATGCATCCTGCTTTCTCCTATCTTCCTTACTGGCCAACTTTCTTCCACAGAGAGATAATCTCCAAGGTTGGTAATACACCACAGACAGAAGATGGATGTCGTTGCTTATACTCATCACAATGATAAAAGTGGGTGGCACATGAGTGAGGCACCTGAATCAAGAGACCTTCCTAGAACTGGGCACTTGTCTAAGTCAAGCAAGACTCAAGAGACACCTCTGCAATAGCTGTGCTATGGGGCCCACCACAAACCCCAAGTGCAGCCCTACAGTTCCTCTCTGATCAGTTGCTGATGTCTTCCTCCTTCTCCTCTTGTTTTTCTTGATTATTGATTGAGGACTTCATACATGTATAAAATGCGTTTTGGTCAAATCCACCCCCCCATCCCTGGCTTCCAACTCCTCCCTCTGCCTCCTCCTTCCACGTTTCCATCCCAACTTCATGTCCTTCTTTTGAAATTTGTTTTAACTTGCTGAGTCCCCTTAGTGCCGCCTGCCTGTACATGGTGGTAGGGCCATCCGTTGGTGTACAGGCAGGCTCTCGGGGCCACATCCCTGAAGAAAATGGACTCTCCCTCCCCTAACAGCTATTAGTTGCCAATAGCTCCTCAGCTCCAGGTCAGACTTTGTGACAACCTCCCCACTGGCTTGATCTTGTTCAGGTCTTATGCACACTGTCATGGCAGATGTGAGTTTACGTGTGCATCTGTGCTGTCATGACCAGAGAAGACCGTTCACTGCCTTCACCACCACCTCTGGCTCTTACAGTTTTTCTTCCCCTCTTTTGCAATGCTCCTGAGCCTTGTGGAGAGAGACAGGTCTCATTTACAGCCAAGAACTCCACAGTCTCTTCTCTGCACATTGATCAATTGTTCTGTCTTTGTATTAATGGCCATCTACAAAAAAAGAGTTTCTCTGATGAGGGCTGAGAAATAGACTAATTATGTTTTCTCTTCTTTTGGTCCATTTCCAGATAAGGATCCTGTTTCCCACTTCTAAAGAAAGAACTGGGACAATGTGATAAACATGGAAGCATCCAGAAACACCTCTAAGTGTTTCTTCACACATTTATAACTGGCAGTGTGTTTGAGTGTACGTGGAGGGCATGTGTGTGGACAGGTGCACTCATCTGGAAAACTGTAACAGTTGAGTCCGGCCCTGTCACATTGGGACTGTTTCCAAGAGCTAGAACATTCTGGATAGTTAATACTCTGTGTGTAAACTGCTCGTACAGCAGGACTGAGGGAAAGGCTTGGCCCGGCCACCGGCTGCTCCTGACTCTGGAAAAATGGAAAGGTAGCAGCTCCGCACCTGTTCACCTGATGGTGAAGGAAGGGAAAGCCGTTACCCAGTGACAGGAGACGAAAAACCAAAATCCACTTCAGCAACTCATCCCACGGTTGGTGATTAATCTCACACTCCCACAGCCTGATGCACATTAACCAGATAATTAATAATTTCTTTAGGGATTCCAGCTCGGCAACTGTTTTATCAGCCTGCCCAGCATTAGGAGGGAGAGGCCGCTTTTGTGATCAAATGTCTGGAACAGAGAAAGGACTGTAAAGGAGCTCGCAGGGCTTTGCAGCTATACGAGGGCCTATTTTGAAATGAACCAGTATGATATGAGCAGGCACTACTGCTAGCCAACATGAAGAGACGTGGACAGACCCTTCTTTCAGGGCCCCAGGACTCCTGGTACTGGCAGAGGACATATGGTTGCCATGATACCTATAGACTTAGTATCTCATGTTCTCACCATGTATACAGAAGAGAATCCCTCCAATACAGCCACACCCTGGAAAGGTGTTGAAACTAACACTCCAAATCCAAGTTACCAAAATCTGTTTAATTAGAATCAGGCCAACAGCATGGTTTTTGTCTTGCTGAGTCCCGTTCATTTTCATCTAGAGTGTGGGGCAGAAGCACAAAGAATGAAGATCACCCTTTCTAAGCTCCCCTGTGTAGACTCAGCCCTCTACTCTGCTGCTATACTTACCCCACAGAGAGAAGACACAACTTCTTTTGAAAGAAACATTTTTATTGGGATTTTAAGACTGTGAAAGTCCCAAAGATAATAATAAATCATAAGCAATGCTATTTAGAAAAGCTCACAATTAAAATTCTAACATTCATATTCTCTCCTAATGAGAAAAACAGCCCACTGAAAACATTATATGTTTCTCTCAACTCTATCCAGAATGCTATTTGGCTGAAAGAGAAACTAGAGTATAACCATCCTAGCCAGAAACCACAGGGTCTTATAGGCAGGAAACCAGGGTAGGGGCCTGCCAGGGCTCTGTTTGTAGTCTCCAGCTTCCCTGAGGGACATTACAACAGGCTGCCCACAGAGCCGCCCTTGGGAGTGCTTTGGATGGCTGTCAGAGAGCAACCACCTGCATAAAAATAAACCCAAAGAAGAAATCTCCTTGATGCCCTGGCCTCTCCTCATTGTGCACAACACAGACTAGGCAAAGCTTCGAGCTGAGTGTCAGCACTGGGCAGAAACCTAAAGCCCAGCCAATGGGCTACTGGAGGAAACCCATGGAATGCAAACAGACCACTTCCCTCAATGGACGCTCTGACTTAATCTTGCTAGGATAGCCTGGGATCTGTTTAAAACCTTGATTTTCACAGGTCTGGGGACTGTATTCTATGGTTTTATGAGCAACCTTTGGAACCATACTGAACTATAGTAATAGATAATGAATTAGGTAAATAGAGGGAAGAAAGGCAGTCCACAAAACACACAGCACACACAGAATAGTCAAAGCTGGAGTGTTTCTAAAAATGCCTCACTATACTGGGCACTGCCTGGGAGAAAGGCACAAACCCCAGCTAAAAGCAATGGGCTGTCCCTGTGCCTGCGACTTTACTTTCTGATTTGGAATCAGGGGAGTTTTTACTCTAAAACACACACTATGGAATAGAATACACATTTCCTGTGCATAAAAAAGAGGAGTCGGAGACTTAGAAAACGAACGTCTTGATTGTCAGCAGACATTTGAAGCTAAGTTCTCAGGAATCACACATACATGTCCCCTGAGCAGTGCTTCAGAAAATATAGGTGGCAACTTTGAGAATTGTCCATCGAACCATATTATAGGTAAGACAAATGAAGTCCAATATGTTGACTGTGTAGTATCCTAAGCCCTTCATCTTTAAAATGAGATAATGAGGCTGGAGAGATGGCTCAGCAGGTAAGAACCCTTACTACTCTTGTAAAGGACCTGAGTTCAGTTACCAGCTCACAACTCCCTGTAACTGCAGCTCCAGGGGACATGACACCCTCTTCTGGCCTCCATGGGTTCCTACAGACACGTGCACATACCCATACACGGAAAGATATACCCACACGCATGCCTGCACATGCACATAATTTAAAAATAAAACAAATCTTTAAAACAAATTCATAAGGAAATCTTTCATTGTCCTCCCCCCACCCCTGAAAATTCAGTGAGATAAATATGACAATAGAAACAATCAATACATATAAAATCTGAATCAAGAACATGTGAGCCAGGCATGGGGGCATATGCCTTTAATTCCAGCACTGGGGAGGCAAAGGCAGGCAGATCTCTGTGAGTTCAAGGCCAGTCTGGTCTCCATAGAGAGTTTCAGGACAGCTGGAGCTACAGGGAGA
The DNA here is from genome assembly GCA_009823505.1 of Rhizomys pruinosus. Lineage (NCBI taxonomy): Eukaryota > Metazoa > Chordata > Mammalia > Rodentia > Spalacidae > Rhizomys > Rhizomys pruinosus. The sequence continues at coordinate 1,687,892 of VZQC01014540.1, forward strand.
CACTGTTTCAAAAAGACCAAAAAAGAAGGAGGAGGAGGAGGAGGAGGAGGAGGAGGAGGAGGAGAAGGAGGAGGAGGAGGAGCCTGGAGAGATAGCTCAGTGGTTAAGAGCGATAGCTGCTCTTGCAGAGGTCCTGGGTTTGGTTCCCCGCACCTACATGGTGGCTTACAACCATCCGTGACTCTAATTCCAGGGGATCCACGCCGTTTTCTGACCTTCATGGGCAGTGCACTTTATCTATGCAAGCAATACACTCACACACAAAATAAAAATAATAAATAAAAAATTTAAAAAGAATACATATAACCTAGACTCACAAAATCCCAATTTTCACCACTGGCTCAGTAGTCCTGTGCCTAAGAAAGTAAAGGCTCAAGAAGTCACTGAATGTACTACGTAACCACCATCAAATCACAATATGCACAGTATCTGGTCCCACCTGGGGAAACTACGCTGGAAATCAGCACCAATTTACACTGCCGAAGCTTCTAGCCCTGTGGACTGAGCAGCTCCTGGTTCTCAGCCAGATGGACACTGTGGCCTACCTAGCCCATATCATGCAAGCCAATTTAATACCTGCCATTTGTGTGTGTGTGTGTGTGTGTGTGTGTGTGTGTGTATCTGGTTTTGTCTCTCTCTCTGTCACACACACACACACACACACACACACACACACACACACAGGACAACCTCTAGAGAACCCTGATCAACACGGCTTAGATCCAGGCACTCAAGGTATTAGGTACAGAGCAAGTGTTGGCAGAAATATTATGTGTTGAACTGAGGTCTCATGGAGAGACAAGATCAAAACAAAAGCATTGCAATGTGACAAACTTGCTTAACAGAAAAAAAATCACAATCAACAACAAACAAAACAAACCTGTGAACAGAAAATGAAAATCATCAGACATATGAGCCTGGGGTTAAAGTCGCAATGCTCGGCATACCTCACTGATCCATAGAATGATATAACCTGAAAGAGTGATCTCAATCATATAGGCCCATTTCCCCATTAAAATCCATAGAATGCTATTTCTAACCTCAGAGTGTCAGTGTAAGGAATAAGTTAATTGTATTATTTTTTTGTTTTGTTTATATTATCAAACACTAAAAGCATGTCACTGTTTATGCTAGTGATATACGGAAATATACAAAGAGTACACAAACATGACCAAACACATTCATGCATACACACAATCACAGAGAGACATGTATAAACACACATGCACCCCGACTACACATACAACCACATACATTAACCCTCACACATACACAGAGGTACACACAACCACACTCACATTCACATACTGAGAAACACACATGTACACACACACACACACACACACACACATATATATATATATATATATATATATATATATATACAGAAACCCACATACCCAAACCCACACTCATACACAGATACATATACATACACACACAAAGATACTCACCCTCACACACATACACTCATAGATACACATACAAGCACATATACAGACACATATTCACAGAAGCATGCCACACAGACATATACATAAGCACACAGATATACAGACACACATGCACACAGGTATACAGCCTCACATACATACTCACAGATATACACCACAGGTACAAAGAGACTCAGACACAAACACATTCACAAAGGCACACAGACAATACACACTATACCTAGTCACAAATACACACACACACACACACACACAGTACATGCCTTGCTTCCAAAGCAAACTAAACCAAGATCTTTAGAAACTAGAAACAGTATTTTAAAATAACCACACAGCATCTCAGCCACCAATTGCTTTTAGGATTTTGCTCTATGCAGCTAATTGAAGATGCTCAGTGCTTTCCATTCATTAGTTTTACTGCAAGCACTCCGATGAATTAAGGGAGAATCCTCCATCACTGCCTTCTTCAAAGCCTCTCCCACACTTTCATAGAGACCTTGACCTTGCACAAACAAGTCACGTTTAATCCAGCAAAAGTCACGGGCCTGGTTAAAGGAGGAAAACCTGGAGGTTTTAATGGCAAGGAAACTACTGAGACAGCTGAACAGAGTTTGTTATGCTCTGATGTCAGGAAGTGGAGTGGGCCATGCTTCTCTTGTTGAGAGGGATTCATACCTCACCAACTGTACCTGGAACGCGTGGGCCTGAGCACTGCAAAGTGGCTGCTGAAGCACTCATCAGGACGGTGACTGACAACTCACCTACACACACTGCCAACGTGCATGGAGCCTGAGATGAGCTGCAGATTCGATCCTGAGCATGCCAGGAAGATGATCAGCACACACTGAAGCACCAGGGAGCCTGTGCTTCTCCATTAATGCTGCTACACACTGGTGGCAGTGTCGGCGTGTGTGTGGGTTTGGGTATGGAGGTATCTGTGTGCATGCATGTGTGTCTATGTGTGTGAATGTGAGTGTGGTTGTGTGTATGTGTGTGTGTATGTGTCTATATAACATATGCCTGTGTGTTTGGGTGTGTATGTGTGTCTGTGTACTTATTGGTTATCACCATCTATTGAACATTTCTATGTATAACAATCTTACATATATTTATTTACTCACATGGACTTCATCAACAAAAATGCTCTTACTAGTAAGCCTTTTTAATTGCCATTTTTACAGCTGAGAAAGAAAACGGTCTTGGAAAAAGAAAAATAAAGAAGAAAACTTACATTCACACAAAAGCCAACTAATGGATATTTGTGAAGTCTTATTCATAACTGCTCAACCTTAGAAGCAACCAAGATGTCACTCAATAGATGAATGGATGAATTCACGATGGTACATCCATACAATGGACTATTACTTGGTGCTAAAAAAAATGATGTAAGTTACCATACTATGAAAAGGCAGAACTTTCAATGTGCATTACTAAAAGAAAGGCCAGTCTGAATGACTATACACTGTGTAATAAGAATTTCAGGACATTTTTCAAAAGATGAAATATGAAGAGAAAAATAGAGCAGATGAATAGGTAGAATCGAGAGGGTTTCAGGGAGAGTCTTACATGACACCTGTTTTATATGAAATCATTATAATGGTAGATGATAACTGCCATTATACATTTGCCCCAAACCACAGAATATGTGAACCCAGATGAAAGCCATGGATCTGAGAGACGGTGATGCAAGCTCATTAGTATAACAAATGCACCATAGTGGTGGGGGATGTAGAGTCGGGGTGATTGAGTCTGTGCAGGAAAGTGATCACCTGGGCAACCTCTGAGCACTCCTCCCAGTTTTGTTGGGAACCTAAAACTGCTCTTAAAACACATAGTGTATGTTAAAAAGAAAATCCAGCCTGGAGGTTTAAGTCGGGGCAAAGCACATGACTAGCATACATAAGTAAGGTCGCAGGGAAAGGGAAGGAGGGAGGTGACTGGGCATAAGAGTGCAGGACCAGGGTGTGAGGACAGCCATGTGCTCGGTGTCAGTGTTTCGGATGTAGCAGTGATCGGTCTACATGTCATCAATACACACTTCTACCTGCCTTTATACTTTTTTTTTTGATCTTTTTGAAACAGGGTCTCCCTTTAGTCCCAGCTGGCCCAGAGCTCTCTATGTAGACCAGGCTGACCTTGAACTCACAGAGATCCACCTACCTCTGCCTCCCGAGTGCTGGGATTAAAGGCAGGTGTGGGCCACCATGCCTGGCTGCCTTTATACTTTTAAATGGTCATGAAGATTCACTCATCTCCATTTATTTAAGCCTTTATACTTCTAAACAATCAAGAAGATTCACACATTTCCATTTAAGTCAGTCTCTTGTACCTCTCTCTACCCAAATTCATTTATAACCTTATCACGCAGTTACGTTCTATGAATGTACATGAACTATATTCAGTCTACAGTAATGGTACTATGGTAAATAGTAATCACTAAAAGCTGTGGGGATAGAGAGATGACTCCATGTTTAAGAGCATATATTGCTCTTGCAAAAGACCAGAGTTTGGTTCTTAGAACCCATTGGGATGGCTCACAGCAGCCTGGGGCTCCAGCTGTAGGGGATCCAACCACCCTCTTCTAGTCCCCAAAGCACCTGCGTGCACTCACATGTCCATACCACTTCCTACATAGACATAAATGTTATTTTTTGTCTTTTTCGAGTCAGGGTCTCCCTGTGGCCCCAGCTGTCCTGGAACTCACTCTGTAGACCAGGCTGGCCTTGAACTCACAAAGATCTGCCTGCCTCTGCCTCCCAAGTGCTAGGATTAAAGGCATGCACCACCATGCCCGGCTATAAATGTGTCTTAAAGTTATGAGTAAGGGCCTCACATTACACATATTATAAGAAACACACTGTAGATTTTATGCAACCATCCTTTATAGATTTTTCCCAGGGACAACAAAAGAAGTGTATACAATGTTCTATCTGACATTTAGTGTTTTTAATGAGTGTGCTGCTATAGTTCCACGCAACCAACAAATGGAGACTTTGCATCCAGGAGCTCTTGACTCCAGCACTGACCCTGAACTTTCCAGAGCTCTCTCACTCTTCAGCTCTTGAGGACACTTATGTTTCCTCTCTCTAAGATGGGAATAAAAACAGCTTCCCAGTCTACCACCAAGGGAGGCATGTAGTAAGCACTTCACAATGTATAGGCTCTGTATGCTACAAATCACTGATATTAGTGGTGGGTCATCAAAGCAATCGGTCTACATGTCATCAAAGCACACTTCCACCTGCCTTTATACTTTTTTTTTTGGTCTTTTTGAGACTGGGTCTCCCCAGCAACCCAGGGGAAGCCTGAGGCACAAGTGATCCTGATAACAGAAGCAATAGCTGCATGATCTTTACACTTTAATGACTATAAAAAGTCCTTGTTTATATCCCAAGGAATTAGGAAGAAGAGAAAAACAATCATTGTGTTCTATTTTCATATACTAATAACAGTAGGTGACAGCAATGTATCTTTAAAAAGAAATAGCGTGCGGGGCTAGAGAGATGGCATAGTGGTTGAGAGCGCCGACCGCTCTTACAGAGGACCCAGGTTCGATCCCCAGCACCCACATGGCGGCCGAGAACCATCTGGAACTCCAATTCCAGGAGAACTCCAGTTCCAGGGGAGTCCGACACCCTCTTCTGACCTCCGCAGCATTGCACGACACTGGTGCACAAAACTGCATGCAGACTGTACATTCATACACATACAGAAATAAATAAAATAAAATAAAATAAAAAAAGAAATAGCGTGCAAAGTGCCAGAAAAATTTATTCTGGGACCTGCAAGATGGCTCAATGGGTAAAGGCACTTATAGTCAAGCCTGACAACCCAATTCAATCCTCAAGATGCACATGGTAGAAGGAGAGAATTGATCCTTCCAAGTTGTGCTCTGACCCTCACACATATACTGTGGCATGCTTGGGCCACCCCCCAAGGTGGGTGGATGGAAGATAGATAGATAGATGATACATAGATAGATAGATAGATAGATAGATAGATAGATAGACAGATAGATGATAGATAGATAGATAGATAGATATAAAAGCAATTTTTAAAAACACAAATTTATTCTAATAAGTTTCAGCCAAGACAAGTTCCTAAGAATCTTATCATTCCCACTTTGTTTTTCTAACTTTACTTTATTGCTATTTTAGAAGCTCTGCTAATCATCACAAGATAGCTACTGTTAGCAAGCTAAAGCTTCAGTTCCTACCTCACCTCTCACACTGGGGATTAATAGACAAATATATGTAATGTTTCCTGAACAGGAAAACTCTTTTTTTTATTAGTATTAGCAGTGCAACTGTGTGTGTTCTTGGCCCCAACATAGTTTTGCATATTTAATATTGATTATTATATGAGCTTCATTACACAAACAAAATAAAATGTTACTTATAAAAATGCTCACTCTTTCTTCACTATAATTTAAGCACATTGCTGAGAGGTCATTTTTCAAACCATTAGTGGCCCTGCAATTTTCTAAAACTTTCAGCTTTCCTCAGAAAGAGTGATAACATAAAATGTCTCAGTAGGAAAAAGGGCTTTGACCACGTAAACACATCTAATTGTCAGCTTAAATTACTGAAAAACTCAGCTGTACACTTTCAGAAAATGCTCACGTTAAGGGGCAGTCTGAATGGTTTTCTCTAGGGTACAATTCCTCTGCCAAGGCATAGAGCTTCTGTCTCCTGTTCCCATTATTTTAACAACAGAATGATCATGGTGGCCGAAAAGAGGAGGTTCCCCATCCCTTGTGCTCTAGTAGACAACAGCCACTATGACAGGTGGTGGCTGCAAGGACTGGTCTGTCAGCTCTTACCTTACCCTGTCCCCAAGTTCTAGGCTCTAATGCAGGATAGGTTTGTCTTAAGATACTGCTTTCTGGGACTGCAGAGATGGGTTTGATGGTAAACTACTCACCACTTGAAGAAAAGGTCTTGGGTTCAGAGCCCTGGTGGGTATGTAAAAGCTGAGTGTGGTGGTGTGAGGTTATCATCCCAGTGCAGGGTAGGGTGAAGACAGAGCCATTGGGCTCTCTGGCCAGCCAGTCTAGCCAAATCCATGAACTCCAAGTTTAGTGAGACTATCTCAAAAATAAGTTAGAGAAGTGGTTACTCTATCAAGGAAGACCTGAAGTTGAACTCTTGCCTCCACAAGTACACACAAGCAAGCACAAGCACATCTGTGTACACACACACACACACACACACACACACACACATACACACACACACACACAATGTCTTCTGGCCTTTAATGCAAAATTCCAAATATAATTTGGAGAAATTGGAGGAAGACCAGCATCTTCAGAGTGTGTGCAAAACTACAGACATTATTTCCATACACCTCCCAGTTACTTGCCTCATCTGGATGTGTCTATGAAGCCCTCCACTTCTCTGTGATCTTGCAAGGTGGCCTGTGGTTCTTAGTCACCCAGGAAGCTAGCTATGGGCCATCACGCTGTGGAACTAGTTGGCAAAGACAGGTGGCAAAGGAGCAAGGCTATCTCTAATCTAATCCCATGGAGTTGCCCAGGATGAACACTGAAAGGTATACTTAACTCCAGACCTCAAAGTGGACAGTGGTTATGGTACTGCACACATAGGATGCAGGGGTAGACTGCTGGAGAGCACCTCCCTCAGAGGGACAGAAAAAGAACACCATCCAGTCACCTTTTGTAATGCAGAGAAAGACCAGCCATAGCTGCTTCAGCAAACGAGGAGCTTCTGAGTGCATTAGTGCTGATGGTACAATACGGTGTCTTTCACATACTCATCCATCATAGTCTCCTAAAGGGAACAGCCAGGTGCTGTACCCTTGTTGGTATCCAATGTAACATTCTACATCCAAACTCAAGTGTTCTTATGAACCATTCGCCAGGGAAGGAAGACAGCTATTTTCCTTTACATCCTACCCTGAAGAAATGTTAGTCATCTGTAATTCTTTCTTTCTCTAGTTGTGTGTGTGTGTGTGTGTGTGTATGTATACATACACCCACCCATCTTCCTCTCCTTTTCAGCCTCGACTCAAGTGCTAACCTTTGATGTAACATTTGTGCACCTCATTAGAATGGAAAGAATGAACTACTGAGAAGCAATTGAGTTGAGAGAATAAAGGAGATGACATCACTTCAAACGTGAACTTGCCAGCAAATGTTCTTTTCAAGTGCTCCCCTGTGTCAGCAGCCCGGGGCCTCCGCTCTCCCTGACTGCGCACACTGCCCCCCCTCCCCACCTTTTGATCACCGTTTATCTCTTGTAACTGTTCATCATATCCCCACGTGTGGAGGTGTGCTAGTTTGTACACCATTTAAAGGTCCTCTCAGTGTTTGGTCCACAAGCCTCCAAGTAAAAGCAGGAATTCGTTAGGATCCATGAATAGTTTCACAATAAAGTCAATATGAACATTTACAAGGATGCAAAGAAGAGTGAAGAAGAAGGAGAATTTTCGAACACCTGTGTGTTCTCTGTGGTACTCACAACACAAGGTCCCGCTACCAAGAAGGCCCTGGGGTTGTCTGTCATCTCCTCTAAAGTGTAAAGCAAGAAAGACCTTTATCTCTGTCCCCATTTGTTCATGTAAAATGGAAATGGAATATTCTGAGTGGCACTTAAACATCCCTGGATTCCAGCCTTCACTCTATACCCACATGTTAGAAGCAAACAGAGTAGGGGAAAAATGAAATGTTCCCATCACAGTGACCTGGGCTCACATCCTGAGTAGCCACTGCCTTGATCTTCCTTTCCTGTACAATTACTGACCCCACGCTAGACTAGCCACAGTTGCCACTGCATTAGTTCCCAGGGCTACAATCTGGGCTGGGCTCAGCTGGTCTCTTTTTGACCTTCATGAGTTCATGCAGGCTACTACGTGGCTGTGTCAGGCTTGCTTGTGGGCTGGGTGCAGGCTACACTGCACTGCCTGGCAGAGAGGATGCCTCCCACCCCATGTCCTTGTCTTGGGGTCCCTCATTCTCCCCTTTCCTCTCCATATGGTCTCCCCAGCAAGCTGCCTAGATTTATTTATCTGTTTTATCAGAGGACTTTCACGACTAGAGGCCATAATTTTGGTATATATGTGACATATACATATAAGCATATTTAGAGCAATACAAATGGGCGGGAACAGCAGCAACAAAAGGACTGGGTCGAAGAACTGACTGAAACAGTTAACTCTTCTGCAGAGAAAAACTTTAAAAAAAACTGAGAAAAAGATGCAAGACATGTATGGCAGACCTCACTTCTACCACAAGCTATCGGTCGAACTGAATCCTGAGTAGGCTGAGTTGAGTTTCAAGAGTCAGTCAATACATACCGGTGTGACTACATGGGGAGCTAACAGTAAGGCTGACTGTGTTGTCCCAGAACGTCCTCCCACTGTGTGCACTCTGTGGTCATGCCGGCTTCTTCATTTACTAACAAGGGAACATGGGGGCTGAGGACACGGCTCAGTCAGTGTGTAAAAGTGCTGTAGTCTGAAAACCTCAATTCGCATCCTAGACACCATGCAAAAGGCAGATGAAACCACCTGATCCCAGCACTCCCACAGAGAGATAAGAGGCAGAGACAGGCAAGTGCCCAGAAGGCCGGCGTGAACAGCAGTGAACAACAGAAGCCCCCTCTCAGAGTGGAAGGTAGGACCGAAATCAGAGGATGTCCCTGGACCTCCACACAGAAGCCATGGTCTGTTCCTGTCCACATTTACTTACAAATGTACACACACACACACACACACACACACACACACACACAAGTTTTATTTTACAAAAGGAATACAATTTCTATTTCATAGACATCTACCAATCTCAAACAATGCAGCATTCAGGAGAGTTGCACACAATGAATGCTCTGGTTCATCTATCTCCACCTCCTGGGATTATAGGGTTGTACCATCAGTTTCAGGATCCAATCCAGGGCTCTATGCATGCAAGCACTCTACCACCTAAGTTACTTGCCTGACCTTTAAATACTCTGTAAACAGTATCCTTGGTATATACAAAAGTAATTAGAACTTCTGGTACCCAGAAATTCCTACAGGTATACAACTTTTCCATCCATGAGAGTAGAAATTCCATTTCTTGTCAGCTTAGCCCAGAGCCTGCATTCAGCATGACACATAGGTACAGGTTTGTTGACTGACTTGTGATCAGATGAATTGATACACTTTTTTTTCCAATCACCCACTTTCACAACACATGGACAGATTGAGCTATTTCACAAGAACATCTTGGGTGCAAATTAAAAGTTATCAAATTCAATGTCGTGAGCAGTCACGGCAGTCTGGAGTTCATCTTCACCTCTTTTTAAATATAGTATATGTAGCAAATTCCCCAAAAATATTTTGCCAGATTTCCCCTGCCTCATTTTTAAAACTCAGGCACACCATAAGAAATATGTAATCCATATGTCTCTGATTCATTTTTACCCAGTTCATCAAAATGCTGTTTTCATATTAAATGTCAAAATGCCGTTTATGTCTTTATATATGAGCCCTTTTAAGTTGTTATTTTTAAATGATACTGGAACACATTTTGCCAAATTCTAGATCTACCAAGGCATTTGTAATTCTGTTCCAAATATCAGCTTCTGGGACAGTTCATGTTTACTCTGGGGGAAATTCTTGTTCTCTGAGGTCAATTTTAACAAATATCTCAAATCAAATTCTCTTCTTCATTTCAAATGTACCGTGGAAGTCACCACCAGAGAGAATAGAGAAAAGCATCATGGGGCTTGCAGTGCTTTCAAAGGCAACCTACCTGAACTACACAAATTAGTGGAGAGGAGGAGAGCTTATTCATTACCTATCGTTAGGGGTTAGGCAAAGGGAAAATTATCTTTACAGTTAGGGGAATGTCAAGGTTCCTTTCTATGTCCAAGAATTATATGGTCAGTTTACTCTGAAATCCAAATTTCATCAAATCCTCATTTCTTCTTTTTCACAAATATGGTCAAAATTGTTTCATGAGGAGCTTTCTTGTTTTCAAGGGAACTTTTCCAGGATTCAAATTTCTGTGATCAACTAAATGTACTTTGGATTTAAATAACATATTTATAATGAAGCCAAGTGTTACCTAACAAGAAAAATCATCTATAAAATTCAATGTTATGTAAGTTGAAAAGCCCTATATTTAAAGTCACAAAAATGCAAACATCAGAGTAAGATCCACGACTCCAGACACATCAGTGAAACTCTGGGCTTTGTTAAGCAATAAAGTAAAGATAAGGTTGCCCATACCATCTCCATCCCAGGCTTGAGAGCAGTAAATAATTAATACAGCCCATTCTATAAACTATCAACAATATTAATGCTAATGGTGATATATGCAGTCTGAGAAGTTATACATTATTATTTCGGTTTTAAAAATAACCTGGTACAAGTTTGCTTGCTTCTCTATCCTTCCATTTTAAAGTACAAGTCCTTATACTGAGCCAGGAAACTGTGGGAATGAGCCACAGGCATCTCCTACACAGGCTTATTGGCACTGCTTCTAGGACTTTCTTCTAGAGCCAGTGGCTTGCTGATTCTAAATAAGAATCGCCTCCTAATCCATCCTTTGTAGAAAAAATTCCATTCACAGGTCCCTGAAACCTTTACATTCCATTTGTCAACATGGTAATCACTTTAGAAATATCACTTCAGGGCCCAAGCTGAGAAAGATCTTCTCCCAAAGGTTCTGTGAAGACTCTAACCACACTGCTACTAGAGCCACAAAAACAGCTCTGAAATGTGAACACCAACCAGAATAAATCTGTTGCTAGGTTAACAATGTTTTCTAGTAAACAGTTCACTTCTTTAATAACGTACTAAAGCAAAGTACATTCTTTTTATTTGCCTCGTAAAGAATGCAATGTACATGTGTATGTGTGTGTGTGTGTGTGTTGGGGGGGGGGTTACCAGAAGCTTAGCATAGCACATCCAGGTCCCTTCTCTAGAAATCAGACAAGAGCAACTTGCATTCCACATGCGAATAAGTCTTGCATAGAGGAGGAATATCATGTTTCAGTAGGAGCACAGAGCTGACCTGGGTGTTAATTTGAATTTTAAGCAGAACCAAGCTTTCACTTGGGTCCATCCCACCTATCAGGGAATGGTACTATAACAAGATAATTACTTCCTCTTATTTCAAAATGCCAGACACCCAAGTCAGACTTCTGTGGAAAATGAACACAGCACCTGTACTAAATCTTATTCTATTAAGTCTACGGCACATTGTTATTTTATTCACGGAAATGGTGGCAGAAGCCACAAAACCATACAGAAAGGTAGAACTGGGTGGCGTATGAGAAATTGAGATACGTATTAAAGAAAAACTTCTGCAGAAGCAAGCTGAACATGAATATCATTCCTTCATAGAGGAGTGCTTTCTTCATGGAAAATGCAAGGTTGAAATGCAAGGTTATTAGAGGAAAAGAATGACAGCTTATTTCATTCACCATAGCCTGCTATTTGCTTAATTTTAAACTTTAGACATAGTGTTCTTAAAAAGGCCTGTCCAGAACTTGATATTAACCCCTCCACAGTCCATGTGCATAGCTAATGGCTACATAACAAGAAACAATGCCAGACAGGAGAAACCTCCCTTTGAGTTTTTGGCCAGGATAGTCCAAGAGACTCCCAAAATTATACAGGTACTGTCCTTGATTGCCTCCCAGGACTTGATGATAAGACCCTATTTCTGAAGTCAGGACATACATCAGACACAGGATTTGGAGCAACGGAGCTGGAACTGACCTGGCAGCCACATCCCCTGAAGGCTGGCTCTCATAGCTGTGGAGAGCACTGTGTATGCCTCTAGGGAAGAACATCAATTAATGGTCCAACCCCAGATTTAAGGCCTAATAACCACATCAATGGCTGGTACAGCAAATGACACTGGTGTAGTAGTGGTACTTTTATCTTGGGGATAATCAACAGCTACCAAATTGGACTTAAAGCCCACTAACTGGGAGGGAACTCATGTGTGGTACTGTAAACAAAGCCAAATACACATGGCTGGAGAGGACATAGGTCGTAGAGAAAACCCCAAGGCTGTCACATCCTTAGACAAATGTAATTTCTTAATATGTGCAAAATATGGATCTTTTTATTTACAGACAAGTATCCCAGTCACCACTCATCAAAGAAGCTCCTTTTGCAACAGATGGAGATTATTATAGAGTTCAACAACTGGTCATACACAGACTGTCTATGAATTGCCTAAGCCTAAGTGACACATCTACAATATAACTTCTGCACCTAAGGCTCATGGAATATAGAACGAGGGATGGAGAGAATACTAATGTATCTCCCAACTCTCATCAATGAAGCTACCTCATGCAAATTCCTATACTAAGCTCCACCCACCCATGACTCAGGGACCTTTGCAGAAGAGGGGCAAAAAGATTGTAAGAGCCAGGGAAAAGGTATATGATTATATGGAAATAGAGTCTTATAGGCTCCTGGGACCTTACTCTTATGAACCTACAGCAATGGTGTCAGCATACACAGACCCATGCAAACTCAAGTAGCCAAAAACCCAGAACAGAATTGTGGAAATGTGTAACAGGCCCTGATCTTAGTTGAAGGATTATTGGCAGCTGATTACTGCTGGGTGAGGGAGAGCTGATCTTATTAAGAGGAGTGACTCTGTGTGGGCTGACTAGACCCCAGTGGATGAACTTGCACTGAGGGATGTCTGGGACACTAGCTTGACACAATGAGGCTTGACACAGATGACAGACTATATGAATTCCAGTGGGTGGGAGGGATCTGTGGGAGGAGCCAATGGAGAAAGAGCATAGAGATGACTGAGATGCACTGTGTATAATACACAAAAATAGAACCAAAATTTACAAAAAAAAGAGAATTCTTAGAGTCTATTTAGTGATGCCTACCTTCCAGGTTCACCATGAAACAGTACAGAATAGACCATTATGTATGCATAGAAAGACCTGTCTCAACATTTCCTGGTAGTTCATGGGATTTATAAAATCAATTTTCAAAGATAAATGACATCTAAAGATAGTTTCCCAAATCCTGCTTCTATGCGAATCTGTGTCACTAATTATACCCATAACTAACTACCCTAGCTTCAGGGTTTGGGCCATCTGCTCAGGGCCTGTCTTGAATCACGTAGATCAAGGCAAGGAGCTCCATGGGAAGACCATGACTGTATATGTTGAATGCAGGAAGAATAGAGTGTCTATGGGGGGACCATGACTGTATATGTTGAATGCGGGAAGAACAGAGTGTCTATGGGGGGACCATGACTGTATATGTTGAATGCAGGAAGAACAGAGTGTCTATGGGGGGACCATGACTGTATATGTTGAATACAGGAAGAACAGAGTGTCTATGGGGAGACCATGACTGTATATGTTGAATGCAGGAAGAACAGAGTGTCTATGGGGAGACCATGACTGTATATGTTGAATGCGGAAAGAACAGAGTGTCTATGGGGGGACCATGACTGTATATGTTGAATGTGGGAAGAGCAGAGTGCCTATGGGGAGACCATGACTGTGTATGTTGAATGCAGGAAGAACAGGGTGTCTAAGGTAATGCCTCATTTGTAGAAATCTGTTGTTTGGTGTCAGGTCTTTGTTCTTTACCCTTAAGAAGACAGGAAGTCCCTGGGAGTTTAAAGCAGGAGAGTGTCATGATTTCTGTCACATTCTGTACCCTCAGAGATAGGTGTCATTTCCTCCTTTGCAAATGGAACAGAGTGCAAAGTAGCATGGACTATACTATCTGTTAGTATCTGAGTTCCCAGTGCTGTGGAAACAGCATGAGGCCATGAGCACGGGGGTGGAGGGTCCAAAGGCTGGCAGGAGAAGTGGGTTCAAATACCACAGGGGTCTCCCACAGCTACACACAGTCACTTACAGGATGTGTTTCAAATGCAGAGGGTGGGGGGAGGCTGATGCCAGGCAGGCATGGTGCGGCCATCACCTGTAATCCTAGAATGTGTGAAGAGGACACAAGGAATCCTTCAGGAAGTTGGGCTAGTTTTAAAGAGCTCTGAGTTCAAGTGAGAGATGCTTCCTCAATGTATAACGTGGAGAGCAATCAAGGATCCCTGAATCCATTCTGTGGTCACCACATAATACATGAACACATGGACATGTGTAGCTTTCTGCCTCTTAGTCACATGGTGATTTTTTTTTTTTTGCTTACTCGTGGATTCCATTCTTACGATGGGGTAATGAATGACACTGACCTCTTAGGGTTAGAATTGACAGGTGGCGTGTCTCTCTTCTCCTTCGTGCAAGGAGACCTTAATGAATAGTATTCAGTAATTCTTGAGGGCCTTCAAGCAGAGGCAAGGCTATCAGCTTTGGAACAGTGGGTGGCCATGTTGGTTAGAGCCAGTCACAGAGTGAGCGACACTGGATTACATGAGACCAGAGGTGGCTGTTCTATGGCTGGGGGGCTCCACGATCCAGTCCTGGGCTTGAGCACACAGTATCTGCATCTCTCCACAGAAAGATCGATTAGCTAGCCTTCTAGGAAGGAAAGGAGTTCACAAAAGTTTTTAATTTGCCATCAGAGATGAGGCATCCCCAGATGCCTTGAAGCATTTGTTACAAATAACAGGGGACATGGCAGCATCTCCCCTTTGGTGGTTTTTCTGCCTTCAAAGGGTATCTTCCAAAAGGCACACTCGCAAACACACACACACACACACACACACACACACACACACACTGCCTGTGAGGATTGCAGTCACAGGCCTCCTTTCTCCAGGATATAGTTAAGTAGTCAGGGAAACCCTATTCAGAGACTTCCCTGGAGAAACGTGAGGATCAGGCTTGCAGGCTGGGATGAACCATTCTTTTCATCACAGTGGAAATTCAGAGGGAAAGATACAGCGTGGTGTCCTGTTCATTAACTGGGTAGAATTACTGCGGCAAGAAGGTTAATAATTACACAAGTAATTAACACTTCCTTCATTTTCATACTAATCCTATAGTTGCAGGATTTCAACTTTGGACCCTAAGTCTAAGGCAGGATGAGGACAGAATGGTAAATGAACAGTGTTGGCTTTGCAGCATGCTGGGGAGGGAATACAAGCTCTGGGCTTCTTACCACTTCCTAAGCAGGTACATCTCTATCACATGAACAGGACCAGCTACCCTTACAGATTTTTTAACAATCACCTGCTTTGTGTGTATGTGGGTGAGGGAGTGTCAGCAAGGGCTGTAATCATGTATGCTAGTCGCCCAGGTATTTGATACCCCATCTTCCTTAAGCACCCCCCTACTTCACGCCTGCACAGTGTATATCTGGTGTCACTGTTTATTAAAGATAACTAATACCCTAAGTCTTTATTTACTTCTGTTTATTGCTGTTTTAGCCAGAGTCACTGGAGAACAGCTATGCTTCTGGTCCACGCGTGTACTTTAATCACTGTTAGTAGGTAAAATCGTCTGTGACAACTAATCCAAAAAGCAGATTATATTTATTTTGGCTACAGTGGCTTGCAATTCGTTAAAATCAACAAAGTCTTTTCATTAGCCCCCTGCTGATGTCCTAAAAACAGACATTTCAAGGGTCTCAAAGCCGCAGAGCTCCGCATACGCAGCCAAGCTAATTCTGACAGATTCGTGGTGCCATTCTTAACACAAAATCTCATTAAACTAACAAACAAGAAACAGAACCCCTCTGCTTTCATACAAAGACTTCATTAACATGCCTGAACTCCAAAATCAGAACCAGAGCCACTAAGCTTCCTGAATGTAGAAGCTAAGCAAACAGAGAGGCTATGTCATTAGTTAAGTAAGATTTACCAAAAATGGGGAGGTTTTGTTTTCTGTTAAAAAAATAATAATCTGGGAAATAATTAGAAATCAAAACCATGGTGCCTATTGCTGAGACGTTCCACAGGGCCTTCTTGCTTTCAAAAGCCAGAGTCTGATTAACTTGCACGGTTTGGGGGAAACAGAGGAAAAGGAAGCAGATGATTTTATACTGGGGTCATCCAGATCAGGAACAGATCCATCCTCTGGTATGTGTGGGCATATGTGAACACGTGTGCAGAGGCCAGAGGACTGTATTTCCTCAGTGTCATCCACCTTTTCTTTTGTGGGACAAGGTCACACATAGGATAGGCTAGCCCACCAGGAAACCCCAGAGACCCTCCTGCCTCAGTCTCCCCTAAACAGAGACTGCAGGAGCTGCCACACCCAGCTTCATTTTGTTCAAGGAACTCAGGTCCTCTGACTTACAAGGCAAGCACTTTACAAGCAAAGCCATCTCCTTAGCCTGGCTCCAGATGTTGAGGACTGCAGCCGTCTTTCTCAAAGCAACCCTGCGGCATTTTTTCCCAGGCATAGTTCTTTCAGTTGGCACCATCTGGCTGCCCATCTCAGAAGAAGGGCCTTTTTAACACTGAACTGGAGTTTAGGTCTGAGTGTCAGAAATGGGGCGTTCCAGGAAAGATGCTCACAGCTACCACTCAGCCATCACTGTGCCACCAGGCAGCGGCCATAATTAATGAATGCATCAAAAAGTCTACTCAAGGAACAAAGAAGGTAGACAATGATTTATGTTTACCTGAGGGGAAGATTATTCAGCTTTGCAGGCGCTTTGGAAATGAGGGAGTCCAGAAATATTCAGGTACGATCCCTCTACAAACCTGACAGGAAATTCAAAGAGTAGGCAGGCTCAGACATAAGACTGGAAGGTAAGCCCTGAGTCCCGGGCCCCATGCAAAGCTGTGATCAGAAAGCTTCTATGGCTCATATGTTTCTGTGATTGCCACTGCAGTGGACTTACTTGTTTGTCTCCCCGGCATAATCCTAAATGTTGTCAAAGATAATTACCAGATGATCCTTCACCCAGGCTCTATCCTAACAGGCAGATTTCCACTG
>VZQC01014540.1:1710196-1825196 GCA_009823505.1 Rhizomys pruinosus
AAATTTTATAGACACTTCTCTCTTTCTGAAAAAGTACATGCATAGTGTATCTACACTCTTCAAAGGGCCCATTTTTCTCTTTTGTAGCAAACCGGCAAGAGCCTATGGGAGAGTGGAGCCTGGGGCGAAGTTCCTTTCAGCTTAGAAGCCACCTGCTAATCACCAGAAAGCAAGGGCAGACTACAGGGTAGGCAGCCTAGAGCCGGCCCTCAGCACCTGGAAGGGCAAGGGTTAACCACAAACAAAGGGGGGAGGCTTTCTTGGCCTGAGGGGCCCTCTGCAAAGTGACCAGTGAGACCCTCCTCAGGGATGGATTGAGGGGCTGGGGGAAGGCGCGGCTGAAGATCAGAGGGAGCTGAGCTGAGCCAAGGCACTGAACGTCTACATCAGAAAGAAAGGGAAAATAAGACCAGGTCCTAAAGCGCAGGCAGCCCAGTCTCAGGACCAGTCACACTCTGGGAAGTTACCTGCTTGGTGCTGGACAGAGAGCACACCCCCCCCCCCCAATGGGTCTGGCATGCAACAGGATCCTTCCCAGGGCTGGCTCACTCTCACTTTCCTAAAAAGGGCACCTTTGCAACCCAGGGTGTGAAAGTGTATCTGCATGGGAACTACAAGACAGCAGTGACCCTGGCTTCCAAGGGACACAATCCAGTCTAGCCCCTTCCTCCTCCTTTAACTCTGAGGATTTCTGGTGCACAAATCAAGGGGCATGAAAGGCTTGGAAAACAGTAGGTAATAAATTGTCATGGAGGCATACGGCTTTAATCCCAGCACTTGGGAGGCAGAAGCAGGTGGATCTCTGTGAGTTCAAGGGCAGCCTGGTCTACACAGTGAGCTCCAGGCCAGCTGGGACTAGAGGGAGACCCTGTCTCAAAAAAAAACTGAGAGAAAGATGCAGGACAGTTATGGCAGAATGCATGATCAGGGATGGGGTGGGGGTGGGGGGAAGGGAAAGGGAAATAAGCCTGAACTGAATTGAAAATAATGTATGAAATGCACAAAGCATCAATAAAAATTAAATTAAAATTAAAAAAAAGAGACAAAAATAAAAAGAAGCTGTCAAGGATGAGGTGGAGATGATGACTCAATGGTTAAGAAGATTTCTTGCTCTTCTAGAGAACCAGAGTTCCATTCCTAAGGACCCACACCGGGTGGCTCACAAACACTGGTAACGATGGCTCCAAAGGATCTGTTCCTCCTCTAACTTCTGCAGACACACATGTGGCACACAGACAGACAGACAGACAGATAGATAGATAGACACATATATGGACATATGTATGTATTATATATGTATACACACACTTTTTTAAGTTGTCCAGGGGAAACAGTTCAGCCCGGTTCCCATCATTAACACTGACACAGCTGAGGCTGGTAAGGGGACTTCATAGTGGGAGACTTAATAATCCTTTTCCAGCTACAGAGAAGTCAAGAAGACAGGAACAAAAGCTGGTCTAGTTGGAAAGATAGAAGTCTTCAACATAAGTGATTTGTCCCCAGTGTTCCCTGTGGAATTGCTTTTTCCTGCCATTCGCAGATCATGCAGCATGGTGGGCTCTTAGTACACGAAGCATGCAGAACAGCTCTGTACACAGACCCTAACGCTTTCTCATTTCAGCTCTCCGCCATGCCCATCATGGACCACTTATTACCCTGTTCCATGTTCCTCTCTCTCATCTCCTCCCCCCATGTTCCTTCAGATGATGATTCTTCCCGCTGCCCCTTGTTATCCACCCCACTCTACTGCTTCAATAAAAGGGCATTGACCGTCACTTGAAATTCATGATCCGCAGTCTTCATGTTAAGCCCAATATGGCCTGACTGGAAGGGAGATGTCCTTGCCCTCCGGGCTCTTCCTACCCCTGGACATGTCTGATGACATTGCTAGGCACACAGATAATTCTTCACTCTACACTCTCCTTCTCTTCTGAGATCCACAAGCCCTAACCATGCCCTGAGACACTAGATTACATGATGAATTGTGTATGTTAGCATTTAAAACCAAAAGCCTCCTGTGGAAACAACACAAATGTCCATCAAACAAATGTAATGGAAAGGCACATTATAATGGATGTTAAAGAGGAGAAGAATTCTGGACTGGCAAGAGTATAAAAGCACTTATCACTATGTATGAGGACCTGAGTGTGAACCTGGGACACACATGGTAGAAACAGAGAGCTGACTCCCACAAGTTATCCTCTGGCCCCTACAAGTGCACTGTGGTGTGCATGCCCCCAATAAGTAAATAGATGAATAAATATAGATTAATTAGTAGATTAATTAATAAATAAATAGATAAAAATTTAAAAGAGCATTCTGATACATATTCCAGTATGGATAAATCTTGAACACACAACATTGAGTGAAATAAACCAGACAGAAATGGACAAGCACTGTCTTGATGCAATCACGTGAGACCCCCTAGAGTAGTCAGTCATGAGATGGAAAGAACGGAAAGAATGTACATGCCCAGGGCTAAGGAGAAAGAAAAACAGCTGTTGTTTAATGCAGTTTACATTGAGGTGATGCCAAGCTCTGAAGCTAGATTTGGTGATGTCTACGTAAGCAAGACCTAATGGACTTCATGCCATGGAGCTCCACACTGAGAGACTGTCCATGTGGGAAAGTTTCTTTTCTTTTTAATATTTTATTATTTTTATTTTATATGTATGAGTGTATTGCCTGCATGTAAGTATACCCATGTCATGCAATGCCCACAGAGGTCAGAAGAGGGCATCAGATCCCCTGTTACTGGAGTTACCTTACACACGGTTATTAGCTGAAATGTGGGTGCTCAGAACTGAACCTTCATCCTCTGCAAGAGCAGCCAGTGCTCTTACCCAGTGAACCATCTCTCTAGTGCCAGGGTAAAGTTTCTTACCGATAGTTTTTGGGTTTTTTTTGTATAAAAGGAACATATTGGGTTGGGGAGATTGTAAGTTAGCAAAGTACATGTCTTGCAAGCATGAGGACCTGAGTTTGGTCTCCAGAACACAGTTAAAGATGGTGGGTACGATGTCACCTTTATAATCCAGCTTGGGAAGGGGAGAGAGGAGCACTCCTGGGGTGCAGGCCAGCTGGCTGAATCTAATACCCAAGCTACAGGTCGCTGAGACCCATCTCCAACACAGGAGATGGTGTTCCTGGAGAACCACGCCCAAGGTTGTCCTCTGGTCTCCACGCTCATACATGCCTTCCTGCACATGTGGATGGCAGAGAGACGACATGCTAGGAAACAAACTGGTCACCCCAAACTGGGAGGGAATGTTTAGGTCACACTTGAATGACTTGAACGGATGCTTCAGAGGGACCATGCCACTGTGTCATAGTTTATGTGAAAGCTGTCTGTTAAAATTTCCTTTCTTTTCTCCTTCATTCTGTCCCTGTCTTTCTCTCCCGGTGTTCCTTCCTTATTTCCAAAAATATTTATTGGACATTTACTCTGCACCAGCACAGGCCTAGAAGAGAGGACACAATAGAAATTCCCAGTCCAGAAGAGACAGATGACTGGTAAGAAGGAACACACATCTCATAAAAATGTAGAAATAGGAAATTACTACATAGCAGACCTGACTGTGGGGATGTGGTATATGTGTATGGTGTATGTGGTGTATGTGGTATGTGTGTATGGTGTATGTGTGGTGTGTGCAGTATGTGAGGTATGTGTGCATGTGTGTGTTTAGTATGTATGTGTAGTGTGTGTGGTGTGTGTGCATTGTGTGGTGTGTGTATGTGTGTGGTATATGTGTGCTGTGTGTGTATGTGTGTGGTATGTGTATGGTATGTGTAGTGTGTGTGGTGTGTGTGCATTGTGTGGTGTGTGTATGTGTGTGGTATGTGTATGGTATGTGTGGTGTTTGTATGTAGTGTGTGTATGTGTACTGTGTGTGGTGTGTATGTGTGTGGTGTGTGGTATGTGGTGTGCATGTATGTGTGTTGTGTGTGCAGTGTATGGTATGTGTTTATATGTGTGTGTGGTGTGGTGTGTGTAGTGGGGGATAGGTGAGTGTGTGTGCTTGAGCACATGTGCACCGAGACAGGGCAGGGGCAGAGGAGTCAGGGCTTGGAGGACGTGGGGCTTGAATAGAGTTTGGGTCAAAACCAGGGATGTGGAGGGTGATTCCAGACAGTGGTGTGGCTGGAAGCTTTGCTGAACATTCAAGGAGACAAGAAGCCTGTGCTCAGCCAGAATGACGGGCACAGTAGACCATAGGGAGTGGGGGAGGGGGAGTGCAGAGGACATTCAGCCTCTTAGACTCTTTCCCCAAGAAGCTGAATGAGAATACTGGACCCACCCACCAGCTCCCTTCCTCCTCAGGAGTGCCATTCAATTATAAGATGCTAAGTCTGGGAGTCCCATCCAAGCACAGGTGCCTGGCCAGTGATGTCATCGTCGGATGGTGCCAGCACTCCACCCCCAGACTCAAACCATGTCTCCCTGACTTTGTCCACATGAGTTACTGCACCATTCACTCAAGATCCTTCCTCTTTCCGTGGACAACGAACATGCTCACCACTGCCCCCATTTCTGAGACATTCTGGAACATTCACTATGCATTCCCTCTTCTGTCTCATGTTCCTCTGAAGAACATTCCTCTGACCCATTTCTCCATTTCCACACCTCTCCTCTTGTTACTCTCATCTGCAATCAATCCGCTAATCTCTTTCCCTGTAGATAGCCTCAGAATATTGTTCCTTGGTCCCTCAATGCTGAAGATGTGAATGTGGCTCATTACCACTTTATCCTGGGTACCTTCAGCTTTGCTGTTCAACATGGATACCAGGTGATCCATTTATCTCTTCCCTGAGTATTCCTGGCTTCACTTCCTTCAAAGCTTTCTTTAGAACCACTGCCCGCTCAAGCCCTCACCCCTCCTTTTCACAGGTTGACTACATTCTGACTATACAGTCTGTGTGCTGCCTCACCTTCTCTGAACATGGGTCTCCATCCACACAGGGCTTTTTATGACAGAGACACTGTTAGGAAGACAGAGGATGAGGGATTTAACTGTGATAAAGCCAAAGAGACCACCAGGAGTTGTAAAATACAGCTCTTATCTTTGCAGACAATTCAAGCTAGCTAACAACATGTAGGGATGTATCACCACCAAGAGACAGTACATGGTTTTCAGGCAAAGTATTAAATGATACTAGAATATACTTCAACATCTTAGAAATTTGGCCAGGAAAGGCTGTGGGAAGAAGACATGAAAGTCACACTTTGAGAAATATGTTCAAGAAAGCCTGGAAGGGGCTGTGGGGGGTCCAACAGAGAAGACCATGAATGGAAAGTATCAAAGGGAAAATGCATAGAATCTTCTGGGGATGTTTCCTAACAAGGAGTGAGTTAATGCAATGGAGTGGTTTGCTGTCAAGCTTGGGGAAGTATGGATAATCCATGTGACTTTTGTGGTGGAAAACTGACCTGTGAAGGGATAATACTGTGGTTGGGGCAGCGGCGAGGCTTGGAAACTGAAAGGCAGAAATACATGTTCATTTAGGATCAACCTGTCACCATCTGGTCCCAAGCAACTAAAAGAAAGTATGTGTTTTTTTGTGTGTCATATTATTATAATTTTAATTGTATGTATTTGGGGAGTACAGTGTGATCATTGGCAGCATGGAGAAGATCTTAACCTCTTTCCTGGTGATGTGATAAGAAGATACTCTGAAGAAAGCAACTTAAAGGAGAAAGGGCTTATTCTGACTGTTGAAGGACATAGTCCACCATGGTGGAAAGGCAAAGCTGCAGGAACTTGGAACAACTGGCCCCAGCACGTCCACAGTCAGAAGCAGCGAGAGATGAGTGCATACTACTGTTCAGCTCCTTTAGAGATTTAGTTCAGGATCCCAGCCCAGGGAACTGCACCACATATAGGAGGTGGGTGCCACATACAGGAGAGGTAGCTGCCACACACAGGAGAGGTGGCTGCCACACACAGGAGAGGAGGCCTTCATGCACAGGAGAGGTGGCTGCCTCACACAGGAGAGGTGGCTGCCACACACAGCGGGTGGGTCTTTCCCTTAAATGTCATGAGGATAATACCCAGAGATCATTCCCTCATGTGGTTTTAGATTCTGCTGAGTTGAACAATTAATACTAACCATTACAATATTATAAAGATGAAATCAGAGTAGCTCTTATTTCTGACCTCACAGCATTATGTTTGCTGTGAGTTTCTCTCTTCTAGGGACCTGGGTGTTTTAGGTGACACACAAGCCTCCTAATTCTCAAATTAAAATCATTGCTTCCTCTGACTCCTCTCTAATCATTTCTGAAGTAAGTGCTTCCTATTCTTTATTAATTAGCTTTATAAATTCCATTCTCAACATTTTTCTTAAAATGTCTTTTCTTGTGGAATATTGAAATATTTATCTTTGTGGAAAATTTGGGGAAAAAATCTTTTGGTTTATTATTGATGATGCTGGGATCCTCATCTATGTCACATGTTGCTTTCCCTCAGGAAGAGCACTGACTACACAATACAGAGTTCCTGCAATGTCTTCCCACATTTACAGAATCTACAACCTATGAGAATCAAGGACCATGTTCAAGAAACATACGATTGAAAATAGGGACTAGAGAGATGGCTCAGTAGTTAAGAGCACTGGCTGCTCCTCCTCCTCCAGTGGACCCAGGTTTGGTTCCCTACACTGACATGGCAGTGAAGAACCATCCTCAAATCTAGTTCTAGGGGAATTCCATACCCTCTTCTGACCTTCATGGCCACCGCACCTTCTGACCTCTGTGGATATCGCACAACATGAGTGAACTTATATCCAGGTAGCCAATACATTCATATACATAAAAGAAAAAATAATAAAAATATATTTAAAGAAGACCGAAAATAAAGTAAGCATTATTTTTTTCAGGGAAAAGTATATCTAATTAAAATAGGATCATACGTGCACACACACACACACACACATACACACAACCTTTTCTCACACTCATACAAAAAGAACACCATATTCAACTAATATTATGAAATGAAAAGAAATACAAAGCAAAATTCAATGGTAAAAATAAAACAGGGAGACATTTATAAAACATTTTTTGTACATGTTATACATTATTTAGTTATTTTGTGTGTGTGAAGGCATGCATACCACAGTATGTGCATGGCGATCAGAGGACAGCTTGTGGAACTCAGTTCTCTCCTATCACGTGGGTCCCAGGAATCAAACACTGGAGTCAGCCATGGTGTCAAGTATTTTCCCTGCTGAATCCTCCCCCCACCATTCCATAAGAAAACATTTTAAAGGGAGTTAACATTCTTAGTACATGAGAATTTTTCAACAACTAAGGAAATTGATAACTACTTCAGCAAGGGAAAATTGGCAAGGCAATATAAACATGTAAACACACTAAAAAAAGATTCGAATAGCCAATAAAAAATATAAAAGATGCTCCGTTTCAGGCTGGGCGTGGTGGTGCACACCTTTAATCCTAGCACTCGGGAGGCAGAGGCAGGTGGATCATTGTGAGTTCAAGGCCAGCCTGGTCTACAGAGCGAGTTCCAGGACAGTTGGGGCAATAGGGAGACCCTGTCTCAAAAAGACCAAAAAAAAAGATACTGAGTTTCATTAACAAGATTTAAGATTCAAAAACAAACATTGGCCGGGTATGGTGGTGCACGCCTTTAATCCTAGCACTTGGGAGGCAGAGGCAGGTGAATCTTTGTGAGTTCAAGGCCAGCCTGGTCTACAGAGTGAGTTCCAGGACAGCTGGGGCTACAGGGAGACCCTGTCTCAAAAACACACACACACACACAAAACAAACAAACAAACATCGAAAGAATCCATATCCAAATAATAAAGGACAAAATCAGTTTTAAAGTGTAAGAGAATCATGGCTTAC
Organism: Rhizomys pruinosus; assembly: GCA_009823505.1. Taxonomy (NCBI): domain Eukaryota; kingdom Metazoa; phylum Chordata; class Mammalia; order Rodentia; family Spalacidae; genus Rhizomys; species Rhizomys pruinosus. The sequence goes on from VZQC01014540.1 coordinate 1,718,061, forward strand.
TAGGACTATCAGTGGAAGTGTAAATGTATACATTTTCCTAAAATCCTCTCACAAATTTTTATAGAAATGAAAATACAGATATAGTATGAGATGGGTATACTTACATTCATGCAGGTAAAACACCCATACACATAAAATAAAAACAATAAATAAAATATATTTAAAAAGAAAATGTAGCCACAACTTTGCTCTGAAATCCTGCTTTGAGTATCTGTTCTATAGATATTAAGACTACAAAAATAAAAAAATATTTACCTAGTATTACTGGAAGCACCAAAAATAAATAAATAGATAGATAAATAAATAAGTTAAAGATGTTTCAATAAGTGATCAAATGATATAGATCACTTTAAGGGTATACTAAGCAGGGACTACGATATTCACCTGAAAATATTTTATATGAACAGTAGACATATATGTGGTGGGATTATTTTTTCACTTGAGCACAAAGCCAGACAGATACCTAGACATACAGACAGATGATAGCCAATTGGTAGATAGAACATAGAGTCAGATATAGAAGATAAAGGTGGTAGATAGTGATAGACAGAAGATAGATGAAAAACATGATGACCTATAGATGGTAAATGATAAATGTGTTTAGATGTAGAAGACAGGTAGATGATAGATACAGTTATATGTAGAAGATAGATATATACATTTAGGTACAGAGAAAGTAGAAAATCTGGTGTAATTATTAATAGTGCCCCTCACTGACAATGTGATCCAGTTTGGAAGATAAACTGCACAGTGTCTATTACAAAAAGCCTGGAACATCATCTAGCAGCAGCTCTTCCCCAAAACTCTTTGTGGTGCCACTACATTTCTGATCCTTCTTTCCCTATCTTCCTTTTCTTTCTCTCATTCCTTGATTTGTTTTCTCCTCTTCCTTCCTGAATCCTAATTTTCCTAATGCTCTACCATCCCTTGGTATCCAGCCTGGTCTCCCAGTGCTTTCTGCAGATGAAGATTAGAAGCCCTGTGTCAGGAAGGGGAACAGACACCCAATGCATATTTCTCATTATACATCACAACTTCATAGATGCTCTTGGTTTCCTGTAGCATATGTCAATAACTGTGCTGAGATATCACAGGTTAACATGCCAGGGGGTCATTTCCCACAAAGGAGTGGGAGTGAAAACCTTCTCTCCTTTCAGCTTCTAGCACCCAAGGACATAGATAATAGAATAAAGAGGTTGACCACATGATTAATGTGAAAGTGAACATTTGGAAGGTCCTGCCAGCACATAGAGATTGAGAATATGTAAATACACACAAACACACACAAACACACATAAACACACGCATACACACACACACACACACACTATGTGTGCATATAAATATATATGGCCAGATCACACATACATACAAAACTTTTAAAATTTCAAGTGTGATGGCTACAAAGTAACTTCATTAGAAATAATACTATTTAGAGATCTAATTGACTTACCCCTACTTATACTATGAAATAATATCATAAATGTTTCTCATGAGCCTCAAAAATGGAGGAAGAACAGTCAACTAGCCTAAGGCTAATTAAGGCTTTCATGTTGCCCTGAAAAATGTTGGCTCCTGTTAAACCCAGTAAGAGTGAATACCAATGATAAAGTCAGAAACACTCATCAGATAAGAACCACTGTTTCCCCTCCCTCCTGAAATCAAAGGAAGGACTTCAAACCATCATAGCTCAGATCCATCTGTAGTCCCGAAGAAGCACATATCCAGTGTCAGAAATTCACTGAGGGGGGTCTTCTCAGGGGGTCCTGAGAGCATCCACCCAAGAGATAAGCCTGGCTTAAAGGCTCTGGTACCCCACGAGTGGGTCTTCCCTTTCACTTGGCACTTACATGCGCATTAAGAAAGGGGCATATTGTTCCAGCAGCCTATCTGATAAAGCATAGCTCAAAAAAACGGTCTCCACATAGCAGTGTCGGAGCCTTCAGCTAATTCTCAGTTGTAAGCAAATTGCATTGACGGAGTCATTAGAGATGGAAACAATAAAAACAGCCAGGAAGGGCAGAGAAAAAGATGGCCAGGATATTCCATCCTCTCGGGCTTGCAACAAAAGGTATTAAAATACCGATGATCCCAAAATAGACTTGAGCAATTATTTTGAAGAGCCAAGTGGGGGAGGTGCGCCTCTCTCAGACTTCACGAGATGGGTGGCTCAGCAGTCCCAGTCTCATTGATTACTTGATCAGTTGGTTGGTGAATGATTAGTCCCCAGAAAGGTCGGAATTAGTGACTAGAGTTCTGCCTCCCATGAATAAAATGTGTAGTCTCCTCTCGCCCACCATCTGACAGATGATATCTGTTTTTTCCCCTGTGAGTTTTGAATTTAAGAGCCACTGAAGCTCAGCAACACTATATTCTGGCTCAAATGAGCTGAAAATTGCATTCAATTTGAATTTCAAAACTGGAGGGGAGGAAGGGAGAAGAAAAAAAAACCCTCAGCACCCATCAACTATCCACACTTTTCAATACTTCCTGAGGCTTAGCTGCATTGTGCCAGGCCAGGGACCTGACTTCCAGGATGTGTAGCAGGGCAAAGAGCTTCTCTGGATTCCTGCCTGGTCCAAGTTTAAAAATAAACTTTTAATAGTCAGGATCAAGGCAAACCTCACTTTTATGTACATGCATAATGCAGAATGGGACCCGCCAAACAAATAGATTTCTTTTCCAAACTCAAATTGGCCTGCTTTTTTTTTTTAATTTTTTCTTCCTTTGGGTGCTCTGATGATAAAGGGGGTGGTGCTTTCTCTGGGAAACTTTAGGAAAGTAAATTCTTTTCTAAATTAAAATTAATTCCCTGGCTGGTGAGATGGTTCAATCAATGGGTAAAATACCTGTGGGCCAAGATGAAGACCTGAGTTTGAACTTCTAGCACCTATGTAAAAGTCAGGTGCATGTATCCTTAGCCATGGGGGTGAGGCAGGAGGATGCCAGAGTTTACTGAGCAGCTAGTCTAGACACAGCTGTGACCTCCAGGCTCATTGAAATATCTGGTCTCAAAAACAAGGTGGAGAGAGACTGAGGAAGACTTTATCCAACCTTCACTTACTGTCACCACATAGACATGCATCAGGAGCATACCTTCGCATATACACATGTGTGCATACACACACACACACACTACACAGGCATGTGCACACACAAATTCATTCCTATGCAGCTCACTTAAGACCCCTTTCCCTGATTTCCACCCTTTCATTCCCCTCACTTTATAAAGTAGGTGTGTCCCTCAAAAGTTGAGTGAGGAAGCCTTGATATTTTTACAAACCAAATCGTATTTTAAATGTTCTAAAAGAGTTTGTAATAGAAACCAATCTTCTGATTAATTATTTTATAAAAACCATGCTATTTTTTTGGGGGGGGGTCTTTTTGAGACAAGGTTTCCCTGTAGCCCCAGCTGGCCTGGAACTTACTCTGTAGACCAGGCTGGCCTTGAACTTATAGAGATCCACCTGCCTCTGCCTCCTAAGTGCTAGGATTAAAGGCGTGTGCCACCATGCCCAGCCCATGCTATTTTTAATGTGCAAATAGTGGCCCCTTTCTGCACAGCAAGTATAAATTTGAAGCACATCCAGGTTTTCTGAAACTACACCTGTAATTTTTAACAAGTAGATGAAAGTGCCACCAATGTTGGAAACCAAACGGTTACTACACCAAACAGGTGCCTGGAAAGAAGCACTGGCAAGCAGAGACCTACACTGCAGGAGTTCAAACCAAAAGAACAGGGCAAACGCCATGGTCAGTCCTGCCCACTTGTAAATAGGGAACCTGTTCTTCCACTGCCCCGAGCTTTCTCTATTTGTGAGTAAACAAAACTGGAGCTCCACGAGACAAATGATTCTACTTCGAAAACGGCATTTTCACAGGGAAGTGGAAACCTGTTGAATGTGTTGAGAATCCAGCATGTTCACTGGATGGGAGTAGGCATCACTAGAGAGCAAGTAGGCAGGGACTGAACACAAGTCCCTGTGCAAGCATGCGTGTGAAGGGGCTTAGCAAGTACTGGGATCTCTCTGCTGCCCCAACAAAGAGTTCCACCTCTGAGGGAGAGTCTAAACAGAGCATAGTCTACCCATTTGGATCCTCTGCCGTGTGATCCTCCTGTTACAATGGTCACAATGGGGTTCATGGGCACTGGGTCTAGGAGACCAAGAGTTATGGGTGGTGGCCTGGGAAATACATGATTTTCCTTAAAAAAATGTAGTGAAATAAACTCACCTTTTATTCATGGAAAGAATGACACTGGAATCAGAGAGGGTTGCCTATCATACAGGACCACAGCTTGTCCTGTCCGAGGAACCACATTGGTTCCTGCCACCCACATGCAGTGACATCCACCCATCAAAACAAGCCACAAAATGAGACAGGTGGAGACCATTAAAAATGCTGTTAGGGGCGGGCGTGATGGTGCACAACTTTAATCCCAGCACTTGGGAGGCAGAGGCAGGCAGATCTCTGTGAGTTCCAGGGCAGCTGGGACTAAAGGGAGACCCTATCTCAAAAATGCCAAAAAAAAAAAAAAAAAAAAAAAAAGGCTTTATGGAGGCTGGGCCTGGTGAAACCTGCCTTTAAGCAGAGCCAGCCTGATGAGCACAGTGAGTTCTAGTTTAGCTGGGGCTACAGGGAAACAGTGTCTCAAACATTAACAATAACAAAATGCTGTTTTTACATTTTTAAAAGACAGATCAAGGAGACCATCAGAGGTTCTTTGTGATGTGATTATTAACAGTTATTAATGTTAACACAGTTAGACAAAGATGCATTTAACCCTCCATGTGCATCAGAGGCCTTGACGTTACACAGAACTTAAAAGGGCACTGCATCTCATCTTTTAGGGAAGAGCTTACCTTTCAAACTGCAACAATGGTAGCTTCAGGTGTTTTCCTTACATCTTCATAATTTAATATCGTTTCATCGATGAACTGAACCAGCAAATGGTCAGCTGTATCCATTTATGTGACATGAGCAAGGATCCAACCCAAAAATGAAAAAGAGAAAAAGAAGGGTCAGTTTTCCTGGATACTACATTTAATAAAATTCCCCCCAGGTGATAGAGTTAAGCACACATCAATAGTTATGACTTAGTGGGCTCAGCCTTTAACAAGTCTTTCATTTTCCTACACTTGTGGTTGTATTAACACTCCAACAAAGACAGTCCTTGATTTTAAGTTTCTTCCTCCCCAGCTTTCTCAGACTCATTCATCTTCCTTTCCTCTCTCATGTCTAGTGAATGCACTGGTGAGGGTTTGAAAGCGTTTCCCATTATAACATCCATGAATAACTTTTGAGAAAAAATTCTCCTAAGACCAATGGAAGTACTTCATGTTAGTTTTAAGATTATATGCATTTCTCCAAAAGTAGTCCTGTGTTTCTTATTTCTCCAAATCTCAGTAAAGACAAATGGGAAGAGACAGAAAAGCACAAGTTTTCTAACTGGAAAAATGCAAACCTCTGTTGGAACAAAAACTCTCAGTGGGTTTTAATCAAACATGAACAAATGCTGCTTCAAGCAGCATGTCGATCAAAGGAAGCTGTTAGGTTAAACCTCCCATTTTTTTTTACCCATTTTGCAATACAATTACATAGGACTTAGTTCTTTTTCCAATCCTTATCCCTAAAATCAAGAACTGTTCTGAGCCTCCATGATCTAGATTTGCAGTTCAGGAAAGGAGAGCAGAAAAGTCTATGTAACCAACAAGTGTCTGGGATGATCCAAATAATGTCTTAGAGCCTGATTTGGAACAAGGTATTACGCATCCTGGTAGCATCAGGCTGTTCTCCGCCCCACTCTGTGGACCAGAAATACAACAACTGCAGACCTGGTGCATTGTGGCGCGAATCCTGGGTTCAGCTAGCAAGCACACCTGGAATGGAGGAACCTCAGTTGAGGAAATGCTTCCATCACAGTGGCCTGTGAATGTCAACTGATATAGAAGGGCTCAGCCTACTGTGACCAGTGCCATCCCTAGGCAGGTGGGCCTGGGCTATATAAGAAAAGTAGACTATCAAGCCAGGGGGAAGATGCCAATAAGTGGCACTGCTCTGTGGTTTCTACTTCAAGTTCCTCCTGCCTTGAGTGCCTATCTTGGCTTCTCTTCCTGATGGACTGTAACCTATACAGCAAACTTTCTTCTCCAAGTTGCTTTGGGTCAGGGGGTTTGTGACAGCAAAAATAAATAAACAAATAAATAAATAAATAAATAAATAAATAAGAAATAAGAAAAAGAAAAAAAGCAAATTAAAACAGGAGGGAACATTTCGAACAGGTGCCTGCATTACCATTAGAAAATGTCCATGCTGCCGCTGCTGCTGACTGTTCATGAAGACATCCTTCAAGCTCACTGCTCCCCATCTCACATACCCCTCCACCCCCTGCCACCCCATACCTGTCTTTCAAGTAAGGAGTTAAGATGAAAATATTCCACAGAAATGGAAGCTTGACATTTCAGTCCCAACTTCCCCTGAATACCCAAGTGCTCCAAAATGGGGTGGATACAGTTGAAACCATACTGCATTTACTTTGAGAAAGTAGTATTTGGGTACTAGAAAACAAAGTTGTAATTTTGAAAGAAATTCTTGGATATAATGAGAACTGAGGAGCAACTGGGACCCGAGAAGGGGGCGGGGGGTGTCTAGTGTGGGTTGGAATTTGACAGGATATGGAGTCCAAAAAGGAGGCAGCTTGGCAGAAAATACAACAGTGTCTGCAGTATATTCATGAATGAAGCAGGAGGCAGGAAGATGTGAATGTGAAAATCCAACCCTATTTGTTTTCTAGGACTGTGAGCACAGGAGGCCTGATGAAAAGCTGTAATTGGATAAGTGTAAAGAAACATTAGGAGAGAGAGCACCCAGTCGGCACTGCAGAGTCAGAAGCCTAGGGAAGCTGACTGGGATTTAAAAAAAAATGAGGAATCAGGGATACACAGGAGTTTTGATTCAATAAAAATTATGCACGTGGTGATTGGAATGATTATGTTGCTATCTAAACAAAGGCTGACCACAGTTAGGACCAAGGAGACTGCAGGGTTCAAGGAAGCACTGAAAATGTATTACTTGGGTCAGCGAGATGGCTCAGTGGGCACAGCCACTTGCCGGGCAAGCCTGGAAACCTAATTCAATCCCTTGAATATACATCAAGGTAAAGTGTGGCTTCCATGCGTGCATTATGGCATGTGAAAACTGACCCCCACATATCACACACACACATACACACACACACACACACATGTAATAATAAGGGAAATAAACATTTTAAAAACATTTGGAAAGAAAATGTATTACTTGACCAGAACAGGCACTATTTGTGGGGAGGGAGGAGACCGATGCAGGGGATAATGAGGACAATGGGGTGGTGATGAGCATGGGACATAGTATACATGCACAAAAATGTTGCTATGCCAGATGCCAATTACAACATAGTAAAGACAGGGGCTGGAGAGATGGGTCAGTGACTAACAGCACTGACTGCCCCTGCAGAAGGCAAGGTTCAGATCCCAGCACCCACACAGTGGCTAACAACTGTCTGTAACCCCAGTTCCAGCAGATCTGTCACTCTCTTCTTGCTTCCATGGGTCTGCACACACACAGTCACACACATATGTGCAGGCAAACACTCATACATACAAAATAAGAATAAGTATTTAAAGATATATAAGAAAATTAAAATAATAAAACGCCATTACTTGTCAAATTCCATCTCTGAAATTGACAAAAATTGAAAACATTCAGAATATAATAACGGGTTTTATAACTGGTTCTTGGGTTCTATGTCCCAAGATGCTCAGGGTATTGAGGATTGATGAGTGATGGTGATGGGGCATGGAAAGGCATGTACAATTCAATTCATCTCTATTCCTTCTATAATGGTCACTTAATAAAATGCAACCTATATTCACCCAAAGAAATTGTGCTTTTAGAGGTGATAATTGACCCAGTTAGATAATTTCTAGGTAAAAATCGTGACTAATTTATTGACGAATAGAGAAACAGTAAGACCAGGTAAACCATCTTCAGAATTTCATTTCCGTGGGTCTAGCTCAAGTGGTAGAATTCTTGCCTAACACAAAACCCTGGGTTCTAGCCACAGCACCACATAAACTAGGCTTGGTGGTGAGCAACTATGATTCTAACACCACAAACTGGGCTTGGTGGTGAGTAACTATGATTCCAGCACCACATAAACTGGGATTGATGAGGAGCAACTGTAATCCAGCACTTAGAGCTGGAGGCAGGAGAATCGGATCATCCTCAGCTACACAGTGACCTCTAGGACAGTGTGAGCTCCCCTAGTCTTGAAGAAGAAAACTTCATCTACAACATGAGTGCTCTTTTTGTGAGTAACCTAGAACACTCACTACTGTTTATCTCATTTCATTTCCTAAATCTCAAACAGCTAGAAAATATAGACTGGAAGACAAATGTTTTATAAATTGGAAGCTGCTCATATCTAATTAACTGTTGAGATTACAGGGCTAGAGAAATGGCTCAGTGGTTAGGAGCACTGACTGCTCTTGCAGAGAGAATCTGGGTTCGATTTCTAGCACCTGCATGGTGGCTAAGAACTTATAACTACAGTTCCAGATATCCTGATGCCCTCTTCTGGCCTCTGCAGGCACTGCACAACACGAGTGCAATTACATTCATGCAGACAACACACTCAAGTAATAATAATAATAATAATAATAATGATAATAAATAAAATACTTTTAAAAATTAACTATTGAAATTGTATTATAAACTGACGAGAAATAATTCTAGGAACTAGAATGATCAGAACTAGCAGGTACAGTGCCTGATGTACAGGGCACAATTCTGGCAGCATCTTGCACTTCCTTCACAGTGTGAAGGATCACAATTTACTGGGATTTCAAAGTGTGAGGGTCAGGGGGGAAGCATCTTGATTCCCTTACCATCTTCCAGAATATTTTTTACTGCTTATACAGGTACGTAAATTACTTAGGTCCTTTCACCTCACAACATTGCTGACTCTAATGTAGTAGGATTTATACCGTATCTTCCTACACCCTAAAGCTACCATTGCAAGAACCTTTGCATTTTATAGACATTTCCTTCGGAAAGGGAAGAACTTCTTCACCTCCAGAGGAGGACAATTCCTATGACATTCCAAGACAGAGCTAAGAAGGAACCTATCCATAAAGAGAACTCATCATACTCCTGAACTATTGCAGCCTTACAGTACAGCCAAATCAATGGCAATGCACCTATCCTTAGGGGAAAAAAAAACCTCATGATGAATTCCTAAACTTAGAAATACATCCCGCTAGAACACCAAGCCTGTAACCTACTTCTAGGGAGGTTCAAAAGCCTGAGGAACATCTACTCACAAGAGCAGCAAATGTGTAGCATAAGATATAAAGAGGAAAATGTAAATAGCTCCTTAGATCTTTCTGAATATAAACTTAGTATCCAGTCAGCAGGAAGTCAACAGCTCTTTCTAAGCTTTCTGGATTTGCCACTATAGATTGGTCCTGTGTGTCCGAACAGAATTGATTACTTGTAAGATTTGGCAGAGGGTGGTTAAATAAATGCCATCAGAAAAGTTAATATTGGGCAGGAAATATAATGGAGCTCCTGGTCACTGGGAAGATAGAGATAAAAGGACTTCAGCGTCTCCAAGGAAGCTAACCAGGCGGAAGTGAGAGGGTGTGGTCTTCACGATGCCCCCAAAAGGATGTGGCAGTCAGAAATTGTGCTTGTTTTAAGAGTGGGTAATACTCTATTGATTTAAATGCATGCTTTTCCCTTGATGGGTGAAATAAAGGACAGAATTTCAGAGTTAAGTTTCCCAATGTTTGCATAGTTGGTATTCTTAAATTCAGAGACATCAGCTACCTTGTGATACAATTTCTGATACTGTCTTCATTCATAGAAAAGCTTTCTGTATTTAAAATAAGTAATTTCTTCAATAGGTCAGCCAAGATTCTTGATTCTAACACTTTACTGACCATTCTATCTCAGAAATGTAGGCAGTCAAGAAGAAGGAAAGGGAAATAGAAAGGGAGAGAAAAAACAATTGAAAGACTAAGAGAAATGATGGGAAGACAAGAAGTTTATCAAGGATGGAGAATTTACCTTCCATTCACTCAAACTAAAAATGCCATATACCCCAAACTAAATGGACTTTGCCTTCTCCGGAGAGTACTATTGTTGATGGAAATATTGAGGATGATTGCAGAGTCCTGTCTTTATAAGCAAAGAAAATGAGGCCCTCGAAGTCAACCTGATTCAAAGTCATGAAGAGAACCATTAGATCAGTCCAATGTTCCAGCAGCTACAGTGGCCTAAAGGCAATCAAGGCTTTTCCAAGTCTCAGATAGCTGCTGAGAGCACCACAGAGAGATTCGCTAGCTTCTGATGGCACCACAGAGAGGTGATATGGAAATGTTCTTCTCCCTGTTGGGGAAACAACGCAGATGATATGACCACCTTAGAATCTTCCAGGACGGCTGGAGGTGGACAAGGTTGCAGCTGGCTGAGCTTCCAGGGCAATAGGACTCTTGTAGAAATCACACTGTAGATTCTTAGGGATGAGGCCCAAGCCCATATATTTATTTATTTACTTATTAGAAAATTTATTCTTTTTATTTTATGTGTGTGAATGTAATGCCTGTAAGTATGTAACTGTACCTGTGACTTATAATGCCCTTGGAGGTCAGAAGAGTGTGATGGATCCCCTGGAACTGGATTTACAGACAGTTGTTAGCCACCATGTGTGTGTGTGCTGGGAATCGAACCCAGGTCCTCTGCAAGAACAGTCAATGCTCTTAACTGGTGAACTATTTCTGTAGCCCTTAAGCTCATTTTTAAAATATTCCCAACAATCTATCTCTGGTGTTAAAGATGACATACATAACATTCCTGCTGATTAATTAAGAGCTCTTTATTACATCCATTTACAACAAACAGCTCCCTGCAATCTTTAACAAAATAGAGTGAGTTGAAATAAATGAGCAAGCCCCAGGTTCAGGTTAAGCTCAAACCCTTGTGGTAGCATCGTCTGCTCCACCAAGAAGGCAGAGAAACCAATGGGGAGAGAAAAGCAGGTTTATGTTAAACAAAGATTAAGAGCAGAGAGTGTTCAGGACAGAGTGTGGGGAGGAGGGAGGCTGCTCTTCAATTGGTGCCTATTTTCAGAATTTTCTTCAAGCAGGCTAGGATTGAGAGGCATCAATTATTTAAAAGGTGTAACATGATGCTTCCTTTGTTGAGGCAAATCAGCAAGCAGACCCCGAGAGAAAATAAAAAATGAATTAGGCAGAATTTATTAGTGTGCTTGAAGAAAACAAAGATTTAGCTATCGGGATTGACTCTGTTCTAGAAATAATTCCATGTTGTCTCCCCCAATCCACAGACCTTTTCTTCCTCGCTTTTCTTCATCTATTTATTATTTTCTAGAGATGATCACACACAAAAGGAGGAATGAATCACTCCCTAAACTTCTTTCTTTTCAGATTCAGGTTTGATGTATGGAGTTAATTTAAATTACAAATACTCTAATCTGCACGGCTGTTTACCAAGTAACATTTTTAAATGAAAGATACAAGAAATTACATCACTCACATTTTAAAAATGACTTTAGACTCTGGACCTCATAAAAAACAGCAATGTTCTGGTCCTCTTCGGTTGCTACATTTCAGTGAATGAAATTCAATTAGTGGACTTTGTGCTCAGGACATTATGATTCTGATGCCTGGTCTGATCAGAACCGGAGTGCCAAGCCAGCTCAGAATTTTTGGCAACGCCACAGTTAAAAAAAAAAGTCAACAAGCTGTCCTAGGAAAGTTAGCTCCAGAGAATCTTATTTCCTACCATCATGGGAAATACAAGGACCTTCTCCATGGGAAGCTCCTTATCATTCACTAATAAAATGAATTTACTCTTTGAGACCTTAGTAGCTAAATCTGTTATTCCTAGTTTTAATACATTCCAAAAACAAGCAGCCTAGCAAAGCAGTTTAACCACAGGTGTATATATATCCTGAAAATTTGATGTTTCCCCATGTGTTCCAAATACACACATCACAGATGCCGGAATCTCCACGATGGTAATGCACCTCTCTCCTTAAAGGAAAGCAATAAGCACCTTCTGAATATACTCCTGGGCCTTGACAGTGGAGACCTGGACTGAATTTTCAGCTCAATCACCCAACTGAGATCTGAGCACTGCGTTGAATTTGAGAGTTGTGGTAAAACATGGTTGGGGGCCAGGGATACAGATCAGTGGAGGAGGACAGTTGTAGCATGCAGGAGGGGTGTCTCTCAGCATTTGTGACTACAACCCATGCACGGCAAAAGCAATGTGGCTGAAGCTAAGCGCACCATGGGTCCTGATGAATTAATTGTCCCACATGGATAACACAGATGGGCAAGACTAAATCAAACTTCTCACACAGTCCGATTCTTTTTAGACTGAGAAAGTAGAGAAACACAGGTGGAAGGATTGAGCATTTATAATAGACCATCCATTGTCTATCAATAAACATAGCTAACTACTACCTGAGATCTGAGCATTCAACTGAGTTTCAGGGTTATGTTCACACACAGATGGAGGCTGGGGAGGTACATCACTGATGGGATAGCCTGTGCTCAGCACACATGTGGCCCTGGACTCAATCCTCAGCACCTCTGCCCAATCCCAACCAGCCCATGGATAGAATGGCAGACTGTTCCACCCCTTTTTACAGACATTGCTGTCATTTTTATCCTCAGAGGCTTTACCCATCGTATCTTCAGTCTTTCTCCCTTCTTGAAAAATAATGAAGAAACAATTACATTAAATTCCAAGAAACCTTTTAATATACTATACACACACGTATTGCAGTGCACTGCCTAGAACGTGGCAGATGGAGAATGCCGTAGTGTCCTGTGTCAGCAGGTGCAACCTCTTCTCTTCTCTTTCAAGGTGAAGACTAAGCAGTTCACCAGACTCCTTGTAGCCTAGCATGGGGAGATCGCTCTGCAGCTACCCTTACACTAATGATAGGAAGTGGCTGAGTTGTCCTGTATATCAAGAGAGAAGTGGCAGAAGTATCTGCAAACTTCATGCATGAAATTCTCCCTCACAACTGGAGTCCTCTGTACAACTTTGGACATCATGAACTGAAGCCAAAGACCAGTCCTCTTGAGCTCACTACTTGAGAGGATTCCTCCCATCGAGTAACAGACACTGTGATAGTTAATAGGATAGGGTCTACAGTCACCTGGGTGGCAAGTCTCTGGGTGGTCCTGGGCAGGATTATCTAGATAAGTTAATTGAAGTAGGAGGAGGCACTCTGAATGTGAGTGGTATCGTACCATGGGCTGATGTCCAGAACTAATTAAAAAGGAGAAAGCAGACTGAGTACTAGTTTTCTTTCTCTGTCATCTGTAGACAGATGCCATGTGACCAGCTGCTTCAAACTTCTGCCACCATCTCTTAGCCACTATTTTCCACTTCCCTTCAAATATTTCAGCCCAAATAAGCCATTCCTTCCTTCTATGCTTTTGTCAGGGTATTTTATCAGCACCACAAAAGTAACTAATATATTCATTATGGATTTTATGGAAAGGAAAAGCGAGCATATATTATGTTTGAGCCATTAAGTGTTCTGTGTGTATTCACTGCCTGAATCACCATTACCATAGTTAAACACTTCTTTGAACAGTTTTCTCTCCTCCTCTAGGTGGGTATGAGACATCTAGGGGTGACAAGGGTGACAACTGGTTAAGGTTGAGGAGATAAAAAGAGTAGGCCTGATATGACATTGCTTCCTCACCTACAGATTTTGTTTCATTCGAGAGCCTTTGTTTGCATATGTTTGGACATCCATTTCTGCAGTTACCAGCTTTGAAAGTGTGTTGCTTCCATAAACCTATAATCTAGGGTGCCACTTTTTCTTTTCCCCTCCATTGATGTCACCTAAGTGAAATGTTCCAATTTGGAATCATTTCCATGTTAGAAATGGATGGATACAAACCATATGCCCTACAACTTGTCAAGGAAATTAACTATAAAGGCAGTATCAATATCACACAATTAAAATGAGAGCTCTTAACATACTTAATTTCCCCCTGACCTGACTTTCCTCAGTCATTATGGACAAAAGTATGAATTCATTACTTGAAAATAGCCCAGATCGCTTAATATATTCTAGAAGGAACCAAGACACCCACTCATGTGCACACGTACACACATACATTCAAGCATACATGTTTTTCTGTCAAGAACAAAAATAAAAATTAATGTAAAGAAAGGGACCCAATTCAAGTTGTTGACAATGTAGACTCAGTAACATATTTAAGCATATTTTAGTCCATAAATCATATCTTTACATAATATTCATAATGGAGGTTGTGGAGGGAGAAACAAGGGAAGAGAGAGAGAGGGGGTAAATTAACGAGTCATTCCAGCATTTCCACATTGTTTACTATATAAAGCATCATATGTTTCCTCCTATAAACTTGCATAAGGCATCTATTTGGAGGTGTTTGGGATTGTTGTGTTTTTAAAAATTTAACAATCATAGCTCTGAAGCTTAATCACTTCTATGTGTTAGAAAACCAGATGGTTCAAGTGGGTGTTTGTTTACAAGCTCTTTGCATAAGGTTTTTAGCTTCTTTTTAGACCAATGCTGAATATTTTAACTCAGAAAGGAGGCAATAGGGAATAAGGAAAAAAATGCTGGATTTCATAGGTCTCTTGGCTTCCTGCCTTCCCTCGGCCTCTGGGCCATGGACTTTTACAAGGATGTCTGGAAGAATTTAAAAAGCAGCATTGCTTAGAGTGTTCTGGGTTCTTTGTGGAGTTGCATTACACTTCAGAGCAGACGAGGTGCCCGCCATGGTCTTAGCATGTTGTAGACACCAACAACAGCCAGCCGGAAGCGAGCAGCACCTGCCCTCCCAACACCATCACTGTGTGAAAGCTCAGGAGAGCTGAGTGGGGCCTATTGGTTCTGGCTTCCTTCACCCAGCTGCTTTGACCAGTTCTCTCCCCAGGTCTAGATGTAAGGAAAGAATGGAGGCATCCAGTGGGCTTTCCGACCCTTGTTTCCTGCATCACAGCCATTGGACCACTCCCCACAAATGTGGAAAGACCTCGGATTCCTTCCTGCAAAGTAGTGAGGGAAGAGCAAAAATCCTTAAGGGAGAACAGAGGGTGACATCAAGGCACAAACTTTTAGGGCTTTGAAATATTAAGCATGCATTTCATGTTTTCTAGGCAAGAAAATCACTCCTTTCCCAGGTTCCTGTCCACTCTAGTGAAATGCCATCTCTCAACTGAAAGAACATGGACAATGCTTATCTTCATTTTAGTAAAGTCTAACAGGGTTTAATATAGTTAGTGCACCTAGAATCGACCAATCATAAGCCATTTATCCATTCACGATGCCTGAACTGTTCTCTCGTCACCACCCAGTTGATTCCAGAGATTAAGATACTTGAAGTGAAATACGAAAAGGAAGTCGACGGATAGGTCAGCTTGTCAGTGAACTTGTTTACTCCACATTCTATAACAAATAGGGAGAAGCCATAGACGACGAAAATGCTTTTCCTCAGGAACATGTGATCTATTGAATTCTTCTCTTTTGCTCGTTCTGGAGGAAATTAACTTTTTCATGACTTCTTCTGGATTACCTCCAAAAGATGTGATATTATCTGACTCTGTGCTTGGAATAAAGATAGGTTGCATTTATCATGAGGATTGGCCCTTATGGTCCTTGGTCCTTGGGTTTCATGTCTGTGGCTTCAACTCATGCACATTGAAAAATTTCAGAGAAAAGTTGCATCTGCATTGAATTAGCACAGACTAATTTTCTTGTCATCTTCCCTAAATGATATATCAGCTATTTATGTAGAATTTATAGCATATTTGATATTAATGTAACCTATAAGTAATATACCATTTTATAAAGGATTTGAGAATCTATAGATTTGGGTATCTGTGGAGGTCCTAGGACCATTGCCCAAGGATATACACAGACAACCAGAATTTCTCAGAAAGGAATAGAGTCTCTAGCATGAAATTTGAGTCCCAATAGCATTCACTGAATGGATGAAGCAACGAAGCAGCGGCATTAAGTGTTGTCTTCTAATTCTGATGATCTTGAAATTTCATTCGATAGATGCCATCCATGTTTACACCACAAAGTTGGGAACACCTGGTTAAATTAGCACACCCATAATTTATGTGACTCTGTTTTCTCTGATTTGGAAAGTAACCTTGAAGAAAGAGCTTTTTCATTGTTTACAGCTGTTAATAAGGGAAGGCATATCTGGCGAAATTCAAATAGTCTTGAAAAACTGTCTTGATTTTCAACAAAAGAAGTTAAGCTGAGAGAATACGCATATGTATGGCAACAGCACAAGCTGTAGAGGAATCAGTCCTCAAATAAAAGTGTTAGATGAATTACTAAATAGCAAGAAACTACCTACTAACACGAAGCAAGGGTTTGAGCACAGTAACTGTTCAACTCTTGATTTGCTGTCTCTCCGTTACTCTAAAGCAATAACTACTATCTGTGATATGGACCATTTTATACCATCATTGAAGATGGTCATCCTGTGAAGTAGATTAGCTATGGCCTCACACATCTGATGACAGTATAGCCAATGCCTCCAAAATAATTATCCTCTTAAGGAGAAGATAGTTATTAGGAGTTGCCACTCCTAAAGTAGAAAACAGTTCTAGATACTCCTATTATTAGCCTTGTTCTTATATTCCTCTCTTATATGTATTTTCCAATACATAAAACCATCACTTAATCAAAGGTCATAAGACTTTCACGAGATGTTGACTAGGAGAACAAGTTCAAAGCTAACAATCACTAGAAATTAGGTTTTTAAAATATTTCATTTATTTTTATTTTATGTGTATGAGTGTATTGCCTGTACCTGTGTCATGCGATGCCTGCTGAGGTCAGAAGAAAAGGGCTTCAAATCCCCTGGAACTGGAGTTAGGCAGTTGTTAGCCAACATGTGGGTGCTGGGAATCAAACCCAGGTCCTCTGCAAGAGTAACCGGTGCCCTTAGCCTCTGATCTCTCAATCCCCCCATGAGAAGGTTTAAAGCCAAGACTAGATTTCCTCTAGCTAGAAGCCTTGAATGGATGCTATGTCTAGGACTACACACACACAGCACTCTCCATCTCTGCAGATCAAAGGTGAGAAGCTTTGTAACTACCATTCAGTTTTAGAGCCTGTCACCAGCAGCGCACTCCGTCTACAATACACACAAGTTATTCAGGAACTGAGATGATGCAGCAAGTGTCAACATTGACGTTACTATTTATAGCCTAATAAACCACATTTTGAGCAGTATTAGCAATGACGAGATTAGGTGGCACTCCTACTATCAATACCTTAATACAAATATATTGCTCTGAGCATAGTTTACAGCATGGAACATAAAAACAAATCTGGTGATACTAATAAATCAGTTTTGTGACTGCTTAAAAACGCACTGCCAAAAATGGACTTTATGCATTACACAATGCAGCAGAAGGCAGAGATATATATTTAAATTTTCCATTTTTAAGCTGTCACTCAAAAACTTTTCATACTTTTTTTAGCTTATTGATCTTACTGGCTTGTGATAAGACTTCAACTGCTTGGCCCAGCTGTTTTTAGCTTCTGCTTCTTATTAAAAGAGCTAAATCAGGACTCATAAAACGCTACCAATTTAGCAGTTTTTGATAGAAATGAAAGCTAAAAACAGCACCAAAATAGTGTAACCCTCATATTTTATTGCTCTAGATCCAAGATTTACTTACTATAAAGCATAATAATGGGAATAACTGAAACCATGCTTCGCTGTGTAGATACAGCAAAGGAAACGCTTGTACAATATGCTAAATCAACTATCACTTGGATAGTTTGCTAAATATTTTTGCACAGGAATACATATATGTATGTATACATCCATAAACACATGCATGTATCTACACATACATATAGTGTTCTGTTATATTCTTTTATTTAATTTACAAAGAAACATCCATTTTATTTTTATTTTTAAATTGTTTACATTATTACATTTGTTTATATTTATTTATTGTATGTACGCGCCTGTGTGTGTGTGTGTGTGTGTGTGTGTGTGTGTAGGCAAACGGGCTACAGCACACACCACACCTGTGGAAAATCAGTGCAGAATTTGAGGGAATCAGATTTCTCCTTCTACTATGTGAATCCCAGGAATCGAACCCAGGTCATCAGGTTTGGCAGCAGTCACTTTACCAACTGAGCCATCTTGCCAATCACATCCTTAATTTCTTAATGTTTTGCTACTCATTATCTTAAATACAATTCTTCATCAAAATAATCAAACTAACACCAGCATAAGAGCTGTGTCATTGGCCAAATCTGATCAACTTGTATAAGTGCTAGCTGGGTCCCTTTCCAATACCCACACAGAACTTTGAGCAGCAAATTACAGTCATAGTCAGAAACTTCTCCACTTTGGATTTGGAATGCAGACCTTCTCAAGTCCATGTCCACTTTCAGATTAGGCTCATTCTTCAGAAAAGTGGGATTTTTTTTCTCCCCTTCATCCTTGTCTCCAAGTTCAAGGCTCAGAAAAGAATAATAGTGGTCCTTTTAGGTAACTGTCTATATTATACCAACGACTGCATCAGGAAAATCAGGCACAGCCTTTTGAGGCCAGGATGCTTAGTAAACATTCCCATGATAAAGTATGTGGTTGTGATCAGGGATCTTTTCTTGGGGCACTCAGGTAGGACAACGCACGAGGCTTGTTTTTACTCCTCATAGCAGTACCCGTGTCCCCAAGGCAATGCCAGGAAGGCTGTAAGAACAACACCTGGTGGCCATGAGGTCCACTCAGCGGCAGGTGGCATTTTTGTCAGTGTCACTATATGCCAGGAGGAAAGACTATTAAAATAACATTCATGCTGGGCACGGTGGCGCACGCCTTTAACCCTAGCACTCGGGAGGCAGAGGCAGGTGGATCTTTGTGAGTTCAAGGCCAGCCTGGTCCACAGAGCGAGTTCCAGGACACCTGGGGCTACAGGGAGACCCTGTCTCAAAAAGACAAAAAAAAAAAAATTTCACAAGCCAGGTGTGATGGCAAATGTCTTTAATCTCAGCACTTGAGGCAAATGCAGGCAGATCTCTGTGAGAATAAGGCTAGCCTGATCTACATACTGAGTTACAGGCCACCTGGAGCTACAAGAAAACACTTTCTCAAATCATCATCATCATCATTATCATCATCATCATCACAAACAGAAAATTGTTTCTTCCTTAATGCACCTAAAATCACCAATCTTCCACCTCTGTGCATTTATTTGACGGTTCCCTCTGTCACTATTTTAAACTTCCTACAACATCTCGCAATGAAGCCCAGAACCTTTCCTACTGCTTCAGCAGAGCTTAGAGCCCATGGATGCCACCCAGAGCTACGGCCCTCCTACAGAGCTCGCTGTTCACTTTCCAACCCCCATTTTCCACTAATGCTTCACAAGCACTTGCAGTGGCTACCTCTGTATGTCTACAATTTGCATATGCATGTGAACAGGACATATGGACACCCCAGCATAGAGGCCCCAGTCCAGCTCTCTCCCCCATACCAGGATGGTGATGAATTGGCTACTCAGAGCTTTTCTGACAGCCAGCGGAACTGGCAGCTATGGTGATCGGAGGATGTCCTGGCTCCCCCATGCAGAATGGTATTCAGTGCACGTAATAATTATCTATCCATCTCGTGCACACTAAAGGCATGGCAATGCAATTTTAGCCTTATAATCAAGACCATATGACAAAAACCAAGGCCATTAGGGACCAATTTCGAGTATCCTCTGTGAGACAATGATTTTCCAACTGCACTTACATATGCTGAACAGTTACCTCTGCAAGGCTACACCTGCTGCCATTTATGTAACCCCTCTGTTTTCTAAAACCTTTCTTAGTAATGCAATAGTACGAGGTTTTAAAGCCTTGCTGGCTTAATTTTTTTTCCCTTTCATTAACTTTTTTTTTTTCACTTCCCAAAGCAGAATACAGAAATGCTGAGGGTAAGATTTCTTGTGCTAATGACCGTATTTTAGGCATTTACTTTCCTCTATCTTCTGTCCCCTCTGCCTAGACTCCTCTCAGTACTGCTTGCCTTCTTTTGACCTGAATCATGGTCTTCTAGACACATCATTATGTCCTTTTGACATCATCACTTTAGCTTCACTGACATAATAATGTTGCTTGTGAAAGGAAGTGAGGTCATCATAAATTAGCAAACTGGACAGGCAAATCTCCACTTATAAAACAGAAAGAATGCAATCATTATTTTGAAATCTTACCAAATTTAGCTCAACTACTTTTTTCGCATCTTTTTTTAAAGTGATATAGCGCATTGGGAGTTGGAGAGATGGCTCGGTGGTTAAGAATGCTTGCTACTCTCCCATGGACCCAAGTTCAGTTCTCAGCACCCACACCAGGCAGCTCACTATCACCTATACCTACAACTCTAGAGTGTCCAATGTCCTCTTCTGGTCTTTGGGATCACCTGCATACATGTGACCTACACTCACACAGATGTGCAGACATATAAATGAAAATAAAAAAAAATTTTTTTGTCTTTTTGAGATAAGGTCTTCCTGTAGCTCCACCTGGCCTGGAACTCATTATGTAGACCAGATTGGCCTTGAACTCACAGAGATCCACCTGCCTCTTCCTCTCAAGTGCTAGGTAAAGGCATGTGCCACCATGCCAGGCTAAAAATAAAATAAATTTAAAAATACTTAGTGCAATGAATGGACCCTTTGTAATAGATTCAAATGCAAAAAATGATAGGAAGATTCACCATGATTTATTCATTTGAAGGACAATTTGAAAAATCTTAATAGTAACAAAAAAACTATTAAATAGGTTGTATAAAATAAGAATAAGTCAGATGTTGTACTATGCTAGTATTATTTTGGATTTTCTCTGGGCCCCCAAATCCTTCCTGTTTCTCAGTTGTTAAAAGGAAGAGATATTAGTCCGTCCTGGATGTCGGTCCACAGTCACCTCAGTTCATTCATTTGTCAGTCATGCTCTACCGTGGTATCTCTCTTCAATGTGTTCTAAACACAACATGTTTTAAAGATGCTTCAGTGACAGCCGGGCATGGTGGAGCACGCCTTTAATCCTAGCACTTGGGAGGCAGAGGCAGGTGGATCTCTGTGAGTTCAAGGCCAGCCTGGTCTACATAATGAGTTCCAGGACAGCTAGAGCTAAGGGGGTCCTTGTCTCAAAAAGACCCCCAAAAAGGATGCTTCAGTGAGTAAAGATTCTTGCTGTGTAAGCTTGATGACCTGAGTATCTGGTACTTACAGGGTGGAAGAAGAGAATATACTCCTGAAGGTTGTCTTATGACTTCCACTTGTGTGTTGTGTAATGTTGGTAAACCCATACCCACTCCCTACCTTTCAACAAACAATAAATAAATCAAAACATTTCCAAAAGTTTATGAGATAACAGATTCATTAATGCTAGTCTCATCCTTGGTTTTTAAAATTGCAAGACGGCATGGTTTTTAAAAATGCCATAAATAATATCTTAGCATAATGAAACACATTGGAAAATGCAATATAGTCCTTCTCCACTGAAGGAGTATTCACATATTCTTAGTGACCATTTCCTAGGCTGTTCTGTGAATACACTCAACTGACTATCCTCATCAAAACCAAAGTTCAGTCAGTTTCACTATATATGACGACATCTCTATTCCCTCTTCCTGATGCTTAGAGTAGGATGGTGAATCTTGGCCCTTTCCAGAGAAACAAGAAAAGAATATGTTATAAAGTTTTCTATATAAAGCACTTCAAAAGTTCCTTATTACTTGATTTAGACATATGTAAATAAAGGGAGCTTATATAAAATGAGTAAACGATCATGCCTTGAGCATTCCGTGTGCTAGACCACATTCCAATGACCTAATCAGACTCTATCTGTATATAAAATGTATGCCTCCAAACTCCAAGGCTATCGCATAGAAGTGGCTATGGTTTCTGCTCATGCATATGCTTTATTCCCTCAATTAAGACACTTGCCAGCTGACAGGCAGAGGAGGAAGTTGTGACATTGCATTAGTGATCCTGCCTGAGCATGTGGGAACTTGGCTGTTCATCTGCCAGCCCCACCATTGGTGTTGCTCTGCCAATAGCTCATGGATCTGGATTTAACTGAAATTTGAATCTCTTAAAATATGTTAAAAAAAGATTGCCCTACAGTGCCACACTGAAAACAAGGTCACCATGTGCTGTGATTTGAATGTGAAATGTGCCCTGTGGGCTCCGATGTTTGAATACTTGGTGCCAAGATGGCAGAGCTGCTTTGGAAGGTTGTAGAACCTTTAGAAGCAGAGCCTTACTGAAGGAGGTGGGTCTGGGGTGGGCCTGAGGTTTTAGAGCTGTTTACGTTCAGCTTCCTAACTGTGGGTACAAGACCAGCAGCCTCTCACTCCTCCTGCCATATCTTGTTCATGGCAGTGGACTGCTCCTGGAACTGTAAGCCAAAATAGAAGTTTCCTCCCTAGTGTTCTGTTCATCAGGTCACAGAACAAGAAAAGTAATTTAAACATTGAGACGGGAGGCATTAAGTTAAGCCTGGCCTATCCCTAGCAACTCAGCCACATTTAACAGAAATGGCCAAGTCTTTCCACCAGAAATCATAACATTCTGAAAGTTTAGTGAGGTTGGTGTAATGCCTGTGTCCACTGAGCAGCTATGATTTATCTGTCAAAGTCATTCAGTCAAAGAGTAATAAAAAAAGTTTAAAAAAAGAGATACCATTCAAGTATTCTCAAGCCTTGAAATGACATTTATAGACTGTAAACAGGCTGTGGTAGCACATATCACTATGATCAAAACTGCTGAACCACAGACAAAGGATTCTAAGTGTAGGAAAGTCTGATTAGGTTCTGGTAATTCCTTGCTGAACTGGATCTTCCATTTCTATTGATTGTTCCCCATTTTCTTCATTCCTTAAATATTAAAAGAGGAGGCCTAAGGACTTGGTGTCTTATCTTTCAATGCTTCTTTCCTACAGGGCCGCAGCTAATCTTCATAACTTTAGAGTCTCTAACAATTCCCAAACATTGGCTTCCGCTGACAGGTCTGTTTGGAGCTCAGAGCTCATCTGCCCACGGTCCTACTCAGCACATTCATTTGGATATCTAATATGCATCTCAAATGAACATTTACAAAATGTCTCTAGCTTACTCTCAACGTTTAACTAAACCTACTTTCCCTAGTATTTTCCACTTTCAAGTTGTTTTGAATGAAAACTACAGAGGCATAATCCACTCTTTCTCCGACACCTCATGAAAGTCTTCCAAAACACATTTAGACTCAACCCAGGTCTCATCTCCTCATCCTTACCATCCTGGTCCACTGTACCATCATCTCTTTCTTGGACCACTGCAATAGCATCTCAACTGTTTTCCTTGTGTCCAAGTTTGCTGCCCCCCCACCTATTCTTTAATAGTGAAACCCAAGTGTCAGTGCTTTTCCTTTTGAAAATAAAAGTTCTTGATTACTAGTAAAATATTAATCACTGCCTACAATAGAATACATAGATTTTAAAGTATAAATATTAGTGCTAGAAAGATGACTTACTTAGTAAACTGCTTATCACACAACCTAAAGAATCTGATTTCAGATTTTCAACACCCACATAAAAGGTTGGTATGACTATAATCCCAGCACGAAGGAGATGGAGACAGGGAGATTCTCAAGGGCCTGCTGGGCAGTCAGACTACCCGAAACAGTAAATTTTGTGTTCCGTGGGAGACCCTGTCTCAGAAACTAAAGTGGAGAGGGACTGAGGAAGACAATCAACATTGAACTCTGGCTGTGACATGAATGTAAATCTACATGTACCCACGGGCACAGGCACATAAACACAAATGCATACACACACATGCCACACACAAAAGCTAGAGTGTAAAATTTGATGAGTTTTTACAAATGGATGCATTCTCAAAACCATCACCATCAAGTAAAGGACATCTCTGTCACTCTAGAAGTTTCTCTTGTTTGATGTGATCAGGTAAACCTTCTGATGGAAAAAAATAACATGTAGTGGTCTTAATGATCCAAACTTACTTTCTTCCTAATCTAAAAAATGATATGAGTGAGAATACAATTGGTTATTTGGAGGAGGGGTGGGTTGGAGATGGCTTTACTTTTGCATAGCATAACATTTTCAGGACTCAACATTGTCAGTGGGCATCTTGGTAGCTCATAGGAGTCTCTTGATTGGCATCTTGCTGCATAAATAAAGTCAGACTTTGCTAGGTGTTTGCTAATGAAGACTTGAGATTAGTTCATCATTGTGGTTTTTTTCAGTCTTTTTGAGACAGGGTCTCCCTGTAGCCCCAGCTGGCCTGGAATTTACTATGTAGACCAGGTTGGCCTCGAACTCACAGAGATCCTCCTGCCTCTGCCTCCCAAGTGCTGATTAAAGGTGTGTACCACCAAGCCAGGCTCATAGTTTTAAGCTGGATTATTCTTTGTTCGAGGGTTGTGTACCTATACATTCACAGCTGGATACCTAAGAGTAGAATTGTTGAGTGGCGAGGGTACAAATATTTGATTTTATATAAGCTACCTGTTCTCTGCACACTTCTGTGATTTTACACACATGTACACACACGGTGGATTTAAGTTCAGAATGCATTCTTTAATTACAGATACTTGGTTACTGTCCATATGATTTTAATTATTTCTCTTCACTGTAATATCCTAACAAATATGAAATGGTCCCTTATTGTAGCTTTAATTCACCAGTCCCTGACAGCCAATGGTTTTGACATGTCTTCATATGCTTATTGGTCATTTGTATAACTCCTTTTAAATGTGTCTGCTCAAGTCCATTTTTGAAGAGGAATCTTTTTAAAAAACACATCAGATGTCATTACTCCTCTGTGCAAGGAGTAATGACATCTGACGACATCTGTGCAAGGAGTAATGACATCAGTCCAAGAGCATTTGGATCTCCTAGTAAAAGTCACAGCCTTGACACTTCCGCTACCACACAGCACAGTCTGCTGGCCACACAGCCATGACACTTCCACTACCACAACAATGCAGTCTGCTGGCCAGACAGTCCTTGAAGCCCATCCTGCAGGGCTGTTCAGCCTGCTCCCAGTACCTGGACCTCTCTAAGTCCATCAAGATACCTTGAGAGCATCCTGGGAAACTCCTAATCCCAGACTTCCACCAGTTTCTTCTCTCACTTCCTTTAGACCTTTCTGGAATATTCTGCATAAAATAGCAAATACAGCCTCAGTTTTCTCTAAATCCAGTTCGATTTTATTTTCTCCATACCACCATTATGATGTCATTGGTTTAGCAGTCAGTGTTCTTAACCTCTGAGCCATGTCTCTGTGTTCTTTTTTTTTTTGGTCTTTTCCAGACAGGGTCTCCCTGTAGCCCCAGCTGTCCTGGAACTCACTCTGTAGACCAGGCTGGCCTTGAACTTACAAAGATCGGCCTGCCTCTGCCTCCCAAGTGCTAGGATTAAAGGCGTGCACCGCCACGCTTTTAAAAGAAGCCCGGCTTCTTTTTTTTTTTTTAAGACAGGGTCTCTCTGTGGCCTCAGCTGGTCTGGAACTCACTATGTAGATCAGGCTGACCTAAAACTTATTTTGTATTTTCTTTCCCCTCTAAGCTTCTTTCTGACCCTTCCTTCTCTTTCTCTTCTTTTAATTTTTTCTTAAATTATTTTTTGAATTATTTATTTTTATTTAAGTGTGAAAGTGTTATGCCTGCATGGGTATAAATGCTCCCATGTGGTGCAGTACTTACAGAGGACACAACATAGCATCGAGCCTGTGCCACTATAGTTACGGATAATCACTCACCTCCTCGTATTGAGAAGACTAGATCTGTAGAATATTTGTCAATTTAAATAAATACATTTTTATCCATTTTATTTCCAAATACTTTCAAGAACAAAATCAAAAAATGATATATACACCCATGCTATTAGGGCTTAAATGGGGTGTGTCCCCCACAGGTTCATGTCTGTCTATGAACACTGGTCCCCAGGTAGAGGCACCATCTTCACAACTTTTAGGAGATGAAGCTTTGCTGGAGGAAGTAGGTCACTGGCTTGAAGTTTCATAGTCTGTGCCTGCTTCTGTGGGCTCTATGCTTCCTTACTGCAGACACAGCATGGAGCACCAGTCCTGACATCACGTCTTCCCTGCCATAATGGACTGTATCCCGTCAGAACTATAAGGCAGAGGAAGCCCTGCCACCTTTAAGTTGTTTCTTCTCAGGTATTTGGTTATATCAACAAGAACAGTATTGAATTCTTATGTGTGACTGCATAATGCACCTGAACACATACATGCACAGAGGTTCTGTTCATGAAAGTAATAATAAAATGGATAAAGTAGCCTTCACTTCATATTAATCTTTACAAAATTCCTCGAGGAATTTACAGTCCCACCATACAGATTAGACTGAAATGAAAAGTATTTAAGTAAGTTGTCAAATTCTATCACTACTCAGTCCTAGAGTCAGGATTGATTTCCACTTCATTTTATCATTTTGCCTTAATATTTATGTGCTCATGAACATCTATATGTGTGTAAACTTCATTTAAATTAGAACTAGATCACTTAAGAAGCATGCAATATACACAATTCTAGGCCCCTGTATATGTGTTTCTAAAATTCTGATGATAGGTAGATGTACATAGTGTTTCCATTTTCTTTTTGCCACAGTAAACTGAGGAGAACCTGTGCCTCACAGCATGCTATGAAATACAGAAATCAAATGAACCACCCCATTCCCACTCCCCAACAGAGGCGGTGAACACGGCTCAAGCATCTGTGGAGAACCCAGAGCCGCTCACAGCTCTGCTTGTCTGAAGAAAGTGTCTATCATCTGTTAGCCTGTACATACTATTCTTTGATTCTCTTAACACACTTAGCACACAAATATACTCCCAAAACATTTTTTTTTTTGCTTATTCCGGTGTGATCTTTCAAGATAGCACCCCCTTGTCTATAGTCCTCTGGGTTGTTTCTGCTTTCTCATTAAACGAGCCGGGCGTGGTGGCGCACGCCTTTAATCCTAGCACTTGGGAGGCAGAGGCAGGCGGATCTTTGTGAGTTCAAGGCCAGCCTGGTCTACAGAGCGAGTTCCAGGACAGCTGGAGCTACAGGGAGACCCTGTCTCAAAAAGAAAAAAAAAAAAAAAAAAAAAAAAAAACAGTGATTCACTCATGACTGTGCCCATGGCTGGGCTCTATTGTATGGGCGTGTCACACTTACTTGTTCATCTTCCTGTGGACCTCTCCTATCAGCCACCCAAATGAATCATAAAGCTAGCATACGACGGCATGATATTTAGACAGTGAGAGACTAATAGAACCATAGAGAGGTAGCACCAGGAACAAACAGAGGGTAACCGGGTCTATACAAAGAGAAAATTACAGATCTATGGGGAAAAGATGAACTCCAGTAAACGGTGCCAAGACAATTGATTAATCTTAAAAAGAACCCTAGCTGACCCGGCACACAACAAATTGTATGTAGCTGCCTTAAAAGCTGTAAAACACAAACTTCTGAAACTCAAAAACAATGCACATGAATATCTTTATGGCTTTCTAGTCATCAAAAGGAAGCTTATCCTGATAAAAGCCGAAGAGTCAACCATAAAGGACAAGACTGAGACATTCAATCTAAGTAAAAGCAGTAAATTCTTTTCATCAAAGGCTATGATACAGAAAATAAAAGAGGAAGCCACAGGTTCTTAGAGGATAGATAGAATACATGTTATCTCTCCATTGTTAAGAAATTGTTTTAAAGTATCGTCTTAACTTTTCCCAAATAGTTACAACTTCAGTATGTTATTCTTACAGTTTACTTATTCCTAGAGCTTGAAAGAAGATGTAAACACATTGTTAACATACTTATTTTATTTTATTTTCATTATTTTAGATTGTTCTTTGTGGCAGTACAAGTGAAATTCTACCTTGTTTCAAACAAAAGCTACTAACCATAGGTGGCATTGTTGTAGCATGGATCATGTTCTAAACTACCTGTATGACAGTAAAGACTGATACTAGTAAAACTTCATTTAAGTGTTTTAATTCAATTGAATGAGAAGGTCACTGACACTTCAGTAATTGCTATTGAAAACCATTTGGCTAAAAGAGAAAAAAACACACACATACATGCACACACAAAATAAATTGTGACATAATCTTTACTACAGACTATTCACATTAAAAGAATAGAGTTCTTGGGATAAGATCGTTACTGCAATCATTTTGCCTAGGACATTTTTTTGATGATGATTCTAAAACAACAGTTGAGCATAACATAATATATATATATATATATATATATATATATATATATATATCTCCCAAATAAAGTGCTTTCTTCTCCTTTTCTCCCAACCTTAAATAGAAAGTCTAATTTTTAAGCTTTGTTCTAATTCTCAATTAAGAAACAAACCCAAAGAAATGGAAAGAATTTGTTATAGTTTGCATGTAAGAAAGATATCCTCTCTAGGCTCATGTGCTTGGGCATTTCATTGGCGGCCCTGTTATAGGAGTCCATGGAACCTTTGAGGAGGGAAGCGTGGCTGGTGGCAGAGGTCACTAAGGGTGGGCCTCGGTGGATCATATCCCAGTGTGCTTCTGGTTCCTGGTTAGTGCCACATGAGAAGCTACTGAAGAGCACTGCCAGTTCCACTGATTGAGCTACTGTGCCATACTGTCCCTACCAAGATGGACTGCACCCACTGAACTCTGAACCACAACAAAACTCTCCTGCCTGAGATTGTTTCTGTCTGATAGTCGTTGTGACATAGAGTAACTAAGACAGGACTGGGGAGCCGGCTCCATTGGTAGAGTGCTTTCCTGGCATTCACAAAGCCTTGAGTTTCTTTCCGGGCACCAAACAAAGGAGGTCTGCTGGTGCAAGCTTGTAATTCCAGCTCTCGATAAACGGAGGCAGGAGGGTCAGAAGGCCAAAGTCTTTCCTTGGCTACATGTAAGTTTGAGGCCAGCCTAGACGTATTGACTCAAAAGAAAAAAAAAAAAAAAGATTACTAATACAGAAGTAGACAGTTGAAAAAAGAGACATGGAAAGATCTGGAAACAGTTGCTTTCCCACAGATGGGCCAGATACTGGTAGGTTGGGAGCACAGGCAGAAGCCTGGACACTGTCTATCACTCAGTGCCGGTGACCTGGTTGATTCTCTGTACCTGGGGAACCCTAGTAGTCTTTAAGCTTTTCTGATTTCTTCTCTGTCTTCATCCCAAGGAGACTGAGATTAATACAGCTAAGTGCCTAAAATTCTCTTATCTGTGAATGTTTAAAAACCTGTTCCCACTTGAGAGCAGGCAAAGGAAAGGGTGTGAAGGAACATCTCAGAGTGCAAATTTAATCTGTAAAATCCCACATCTGTTGCCTTAGCCATTGGATAGCAGGTTCCCACAAGCAAGTAAAAATTCTTTTTGGTACTAAACTCTAAAAGTAACTACTAGGCTAACCAATTCTGTTGCTGAGAGACAAAGCCAACAAAGCAGGAGAATATGGCACAAACTGAAGAGCATTCTAGGGAAGCATCAAAATCGAATTGTTTTAAAGCTTTCTGAAAAGATGCTCTGTTTTAGGGCTAGAGAACCAATATCACCATGGAGGGCTGGGAGCTCAGAGATCAGTGAACATGAACAAAGATGTGGGAAATAGAAATCAGGAAGCCAGACGTATACACATAAGAATGTGATGACACAGTGAGAAGGAAGAGCTGGGTCTAGCATCCTTCTCTCCCTGTTTGTGGGCATAGCTTCTGATGTCATGAAGAGAGCTTGCAACTTATGAACCCAACACCTTATGATCATGCACCTCTGGGGTCTTGCTCGCATGAACCTACAGCAAAGGTGTCCTCATGTATAAGACCCTGCAAACTCAATAAGACAAAAACTCAGCACAGAACTGGGAAAATGGGCAGAGGGCCCCAAACCCTAGATCTTCTTTAAGGGAGTGACTCTAGATAAGCTGACTAGACTCTAGTGGATGAACTTGCACTGAGGGACATGTGTACACATAAACTTGACTCAATAGGCCTTAACATATATGACAGAATGCTTGAAATCTGGTGTAGGGGGGATGCTATTGGTGGATAAGGGAGAGGGTATAAAAAGGATTAAGATGTTTTTATCAAATTAATAAAAATTCAATAGAAATATACATAAACCCCCCAAACACCTGGGTTCAAGACTGACCTATGTAATGTCTGTATGCAATCTAGAGACCAGGAGCCCCTCAAGGTTTTCTGACATCTTTCATAGCTATTTTGTGATAGGAGAGAAGATAGTATTCAACCTACTGACCTGATGAAAAATTTAATGAGGTGATGTACTTAAAACACATTGTTAAGGCACTATATAAATGTGATTTGTCTATTTAAAGAATGATGATCAAAACATATTCTCCTTGGGGAAGAAGAAAAAGAGATGGATTTGCTAAATTACAAGGAAAGGAATTTGCACTGAGGTAGTAGGAGAAGCATCTGGACAACTCACAGATGATGAGAGAAGCAACAGAGATGCTTTCTGAGCTTATAAACCATCATTGCTTAAGAAAATTAAATCGATCTTGCCTGAGAGTATGAGGCAGAAATGCCACCCAGAATCTAGCTCAGAGTTAATGAAGTTCATTAACCAGCTCAGTTTTCTAAAGGCAGACATATACCATGCTTCTCAAGGCCCTCAAGGAATCTAAAGCATCAAACTATCTCACTCTAAAACTCAGCCAGCTCCCTCTTGCCAAATTTGAATGAGGGCCTGTCTCCCCCCTACTGTTATCCCCAAATGAAGCTTTTTAAAAATAAGCCTCTAACCTATAAAAGTCATTTAATGACACCATGACAAATTTTAAACTATGCAGACTGTCCTTAGAAGTATGTTAAAGAAGAGGAAAAGCATACTGTAATCACTGATTTCCCCACACATAGGGAATGTGTAAGGCTTCTCAATGTAGGGCTCCATGGTACATGCTGGGCAACAAACAGACACAGTCTCAGGCTCAAAGAGACTTCCATGGGCAAGCTGGACATGACTCAAAATCACATTATGAAAATAGGAGAGCTGAAGTATTCAGTCAAGGTGCAGAGAAGTCAGACAAAGCCATCTGGGGGTGGGGGTGAAAAGGTTATCTGAGAAGACTATATATTAACTAGACAGAACAAGTCCTGGAGCTTTCTAGTAGATACTGTGTCAGGCACGCAGATCCGGTGTCAAACAGAAGGCAGGTAAATCCAAAGTTCTAAAAGAAGGCACTAGCGCAGCCTTAGGGGTAGGGGACACAAGGGAAAGATGAGATGTGAGATGAGACAAGACTTTTCAGCTCTGTGTAAGGTTTGGGTCTTTTATTCTGGGACAGTGTGAAATCACTGTTTCAATGTAGGTGAAGAGAAAATATGGGACAAATCTGAGAATTACAGGTAGAACGGATGAAGGATAGCCTGGGAAACAGTATCAAGGGCCTTCACCTTCCTTAAGTCATAGGTATGCTGCCAGTATCCTCACTTCCATCAAAGTGCTTGTAGACTTCTCCATGGAGACTTCTTATGTCAATGTTTCTACCCCATGGCCAACTCTCCTTAGAAGCTCCTGGGCTATGGGGACCTCAGATAAGGGTGGTATGGAATGGAAGATGTCCTTGCTAAAGACAGGGAAGGGAAGGTGTACAGAGAGGGAAGCGCGGTGTTGACACTGAACATGACTGTGTCTACTCGACCCTAGAGGAGACCTGGAAAGAGAGCTGGCCATCTGAACTTGCTGTTTTTCTGGTCCAGATAATGGCTGCCTATATTAAAAACATCTCTACTCTTAGTAGTTCTGTATTTATTAAAGGAGAAGAGAAGAGAAAAAAAATCTCTGGCAGGGAAATAATAACAAAATGTATGGTCCACAGAGGTGGTGGGAAGATATAATGTTATTTTACATATTTGATATAGAGCCTAAATTAAGCCATAGAAAAGAGGCCATGAATCTTCCCAGCCTCATTATCACGCCTTCCTAAACCTCAAATACAGAAAAATACATTTCATAAACAAAGACCCAATAGGATTTTAATAGTACAATAAATTTCACAGACATTTGCACTAATCACATTTCATTAGTTTTTTTCAAAGAAATTCCTTTTGATGGAGAGTCAGATTTTGAAAGAAGGTACAACATATCTTTTGGGAGAGCTCATTTCTGATTAACCAGGGACGTGCAAGTCAGGGACTGTGCAACCGAGAGGACTAGCACCTCTGTTCCCTCCCCTCATCCAAAGCTTCTCCGTGCCAAGGGTTAATCCCTTAAATCCCTCGGACACATCTTTCCTCCAAACCCTCCGGAACGACAGGAAATTCAGACCTCAATTTGAGCTGTCAACCCCTAAGGTGTTCTATGACCCTGGCTACTTTCCAGCAGTTTCGTGGTTTTCAATATATAGAGAACTTTCAAATGAAAATGTCTGTTTATTTATCACTAACTGGGTTGGACAAACGCTAGTTTGAATGTCACTACCAGGATAAACTCACAAGCAGAAAAAGATTGATTTTCCTAGTGAGACAATCATACCAGGACAAGAAGGGGCCTTACCCGTGCTCTCTAAACTTTAGCAGACACGCCTGTAGCTCTGCTACAATGCATACAAGTCCATAGGGCCAGGGGATAGGCTGACCTTGGCTGACACCCCATCACTAGACTGTCCACATTCCTCTGGAGTCCCCTAGATAACTGGCCCTAAGCCTTCTTCAGACCTAAATCCAGAGATTGATCACTCAATCATATGTACTCCAAGGTCTGAGAGGAGCCAGCCACTACTTTAAAGGATATAACTGAGTCAGGGCACACATAGCACCCTAGATGCTGGAAGGTGCTGGGAACAGGATGAGCAGAGTGATAGGCTGGAGGCTGAGAAGGTGGCTCTTTATCTGCGGCTACACCCTGGCATAACACTCCAATCTCAGAGTTCTAAACTAGAAATGGGACTTCCAGATCATTCCTCTCAAAGTTCAGTGTGGTGACAATGTACTTGGAGATGACCTTAAAATGAAGATACAGATTCAGCAAATCTGGAACGAAGAATGAGAGTTTGCATTTCCTAGGAGTTCCAAGATGTGACACTGCAGCACAGCATGTAGTCTACACCTGAAGTCATGAGGACCAGATGTATGGACTAAGGAAAGAATGTGGTGGGAGGACAGTTTCGACAAAGACATATTGAATCCCCTCATTCTGCCTAAAACAATGGCCTCAGAGAGTGGTCTGGGCTGCCCACACATACCAACTCTGATTTGGGGAATGTGAACCACCCCTAAGGTTCCACCTCCACCTCCAGTAGCCATCTCCTAAGCAGAAAGCAGGGGTTAAGAGAGCAGAAACTTGCCGTGGAAGTTGTACAACCTCAGTGGGTGTGCACTCAGTTGTTTGAACATCACACCATCTCACAAGATTCTCTTCCGTGCTTTGACTTTCCCACAGTACTCACTTCCAGAATCCTCCTGAGATCCCAGGGAACTTGAGTGGACTTCTGCTGAGAGAAAAAACAGACCTGCCTCTACCTCTAAAATTACATCTTGCAAATTCCACGTGGAAAGCTGTAAACAAGTGGCCATCAGTTGCCAGGACCTGTCTAGATCACACAGGGTAGTTGCTTTTATAAGAGCAAAAAAGGAGGTATTCCAAAGTGAAAATGCTGAACTCTAAGTCCTCCAGCTCCCTACTTCTTCCTGCCTATGTTTCCAGCCATGGCCCTCAGCATTCCCAGGTGCACATCCATCTCAATGGGACTGACTTGAGTTTCCCTAAAAAGGACCTTATGTTTCAATCTGAAACTCTCTCGTGGTATGCAATGTTGGATATCTGCTCACATGCGCATTTGCCATCTGTCTATCTATTGGGTGGTATCCAGATTTTTTTGTACATTTTTTCCAGCTGGGTTATTAGGCTTCCTATTATTAGGTTTTTAAGGTTCTTTGTACATTTTAGTTACTAAGCCTCTATCAGATACATCTTTTGCAAATCTTTTCTCTCAGTCAATGGGCAGCCTTCTTATTTTCTTTTGCACAATAGTATCTTCTGCAAGGTATTTTTTTCTGCAAGGTATTTTTTTGGGGGGGGTATTTTTGAGATGAGGTCTCCCTGTAGCTCTGGCTGTCCTGGAACTCACTCTGTAGACCAGACTGGCCTTGAACTCACAGAGATCTGCCTGCCTCTGCCTCCTGAGTGCTAGGATTAAAGGCATGTACCACCACGCCCGGCTCTGCAAGGTATTTTTTAATTTTATTCACAGACCCTAAAAGGTTATTGTCTCACTAGGGGCCAGTGAAGTTTCCTCTCACATTACTCTCTAGGAGTTTCATAGTTGGATTCATAGTATTTTAGTTTTATCTGAATGAGACATTTTGAGTTAACATTCATGAAAGGTAAAAGATGTGAATACAGGTCCACTTCTTGTATGAGGACATCTGTTCTGGTATCATTTATGGAGACTCTCTTTGCTCTGTTCATTGTCTTTGTTCTTTTGTTGGAGATGGATGGACTTTTTACTCTATGTCTGGGCCCTCTACTCCACTTGATCATTCTCGGAATCCATTCCTTTCCCAATACTCCCTGGTTACTATGCATTTCTAGCTGTCTACTGTCAGATCCCCAACTTGGTTCTCTCTTCAGTAAGGCATTGACTGTTTAAGTCTTTCACCTCGCCACATAGATTTCAGAATTGGTTTGTCAACATCACAAAGTAACTTTGTTGGATTTTGACTGAGGATGCAATCAAGTCTATGGATCAAGTTGGGAAGAACTATGTCAGTGATACTGAGTCTTTCTTTCCATCAATATCGGACAGTGCTCCATTTACTATGTTCTTCTTTGATTTCTTACAGCTCTTGTGAGTTATGCAGTTTTTCTCATAGAGGTTTTGTATATGTTTTCTTAGACTTATGCCTATACGTTCATTTGGCAGGGATGTTAATGGATGCTTTATCTTCTTTGTGTTATCCGGAAAGGATTTTATCCTCTACTTCCACTCTTCCCTCTTCCTAAACTAGATTCTACTGGATCTTCATATCTCAGACCCTCTGTCACCTTGTTCAGGAAGGAAAATCTTTTTTTTTTTTTAATGCAGGGCCATTCAAAGGGAAATCTTTTATAAGTAAAGACTTTAGTCATTTTTGTTCATTCATTCACACATGCACACATTCATTTTCTATCTACTCCACACCAGGTATTGCCCTAAACTAAGATAGGCTAGAGATAGAATTTAGTACTTTCATAAAATTTGTATATAAATAACCAGGGCGTGGTGGTGCACGCCCCTAGCACTTGGGAGGCAGAGACAGGCAGATCTTTGTGAGTTCAAAGCCAGCCTAGTCTACAGAGTGAGTTCCAGGACAGCTGGGGCTACAAGGAGACACTGTCTCGAAAAAGACCAAAAAAAATTTTATGTAAATAGTAAGGGAGACGGTAAATACAAATATAAGAAATTGGTCTATCAGTAGCTGGTCTATGGAACTGCTCCTTAGGAAATGAGTGGATAAATGCTGAGGGTCTCTGTCCCTGATTGTATCTAGGTTACTTTATTTTTTTGGCTGTTCTTTCCCTTTATCAAATGAAAAAACCCATATGGAGATAAATCTCTTTTATTTTCTACTGACTATAATAATTGATTTAATTCAATGATGAGTTCACCTTCAGTACTTAATAAATACTTAATTGATTGACTGGCTGATGTTTAGGAGCCTCATTTTTAACTGTTAGACCTTCCATATGAATCTGCAAACAAGAATTTACAACTGTGATAAAGGATGTCTTTCAGAACCCATCAGTGTTGACAGCCCGGAAACTGAGGGGAAGAAGCGGAGAAACCAAAGATTAGCACCTCTCCCCTTATGGGTTCCAAGATTTAAATTCCCAGTTACAACCATGCACCCTTTGCCAGAGTCACGTTCAGCCAAAGCCCTGTTGACTATTGTCTTCTTATACTTCTTTAGATGCTTTAACAATTATTTTAAAATTCTGAGAACTGGGAGAGACATTGCAGGAGCCACCCATGTTTTACTATCAACTAGAAAACCCACAAATAAAAATGAAGATGAGACAATGTATCACTAAAAATCTAAAGTGCACTTGGCTAAATGATAAACCAATTTGAATTAGTGAATACTAATTGAAAAACTGCATGACAAAGTATTTTCCCATTAAAGCAGGAATTTGCTGAAGGCATTTTCAATTATTTATCATGTTTCAGTAAAAAGCTTTGCACATCCCCAAAACATCATGTCATTTTCAACTTTGCCTACTGATCAAATTTTTAGTACAATGGCCACCTAGTCCAAATGACTTTAAAAATTATATATGCCAATGACCTTGACAATGTTCTTTGATTTTTATGAGGTTCCCCCTCTTCTCCAGTCTGTACTCCTAACTGAACGCACACTCTTAACCTGAGAATCTAATTATTACCAGCCAGTGTTAATATTTTAACTTTAATATGGCTTATCTGAATCCCAGAAACTCAGAATTCACTCTACTTTAGTTTAGAAGTGGAATATTTAGAAGTTTTGACCATCTAAAAGGACATTTTAGATGAAGGACTATCTCCCTTTGAAGTACACAATATTTGAATGTCCTTTCAATTGCTGATATAAGTTACTCTTCTGAAAATCAGGGCAGAGGTGACTGCTGGGAGCCAAAATTGTAGATTCCAAGCCCACAGGGAAGGGAATATATCTGGAACATAACACCCTGTTGATGCTCAATAAATGTTTATTAATGAGCCCTGTTTGTTGACCCAGGCACAGAGAATAAATCTAAGGAAGGAAGATTATGCAAATAGACAGAAAGGTCACCCAGTCCTACATGGGGGTGTGGCCCAGGGTGGGGGCAGAACCAAGTCATTCAGGTGACAGGCCATCCTCCGGGTGTACAGCAGTGACCCCCGCAGCCCTCATACCAACAGTTATCTATTCTGTTATGAAATCATGCAGAAGAGTCTTACAGTCAGTGCCTGAGACACTGCTGCTTCTAGAGGAAATGGTGCTTTTCTCACAATGGTTTACAGGGATTCGTGGGCCAGGACGCTGGGTTGAGAATAAATGGGGAAGAAGGACTCCAAGCATGACCTGGAAGGAACATCAGGGAATGCCATGCCCACCTTACATGACTGTAGGATGGTGGGCATGCAGTAGGCCTAAATAAAATGTATTTACAGTAAGCTATATGTTATAAAAGTTGCATGATTTTTGGAATCACAAGTATTGCTAATTTTTGTCATCCAAACTGGTGACATGGGGCAAGAGCCTCTTCAAAGGCAAAAGGTACCAAATAATATTCAGTTTCTTTCTTCATCCCCAATACTGCAGACAAGAATGTTCATGTGAGTTGGCACCAGTCATTAGCTATTTAAAATTATTGTTTTTAATCTAGTAAGTAAAACCGAAATTTGCAATGGTTTGTCTTAATAAAATATTTATGATACTTCAGGAAAATAGCTAAATAACTTGGATCTGAAAAGGAACAATGAAACAAAACTAAATTGATCTCTCCGCAGTATGACACATACCTCAAAATACGCAGACGTAAAAGACAGATACAGCTATTGTTAAAGTGTATTTCATAGACTCTGTCCTCTTTTAATTGAAATCTTATCTGAGGCAAAGCCACTTCTGTTCGTTCTGCAGTGCTCATCTTCTCTAGCCTGAAGGCCCTGGGCTTGTGAATTATTAAACAATCATATTTGTAGCAGCAAATTGATTTCTGAGAGAATCCATATTGATTGAGATATTTAAGACTAATGATTTTGAGGTTAAGGTGTTTTGATGTTATTACTTGTGATGAACTAAATTGGTCAGGTTTTGGTCTCCGTTTTGGCTATTTATACTGCTTTCCATGAATAGATGCTCTATCTCTCCAGCCTTAAATCCACCTATCAGATCAAGAGGTGAGCCAATATATCTAAACTTGCCAAAGGACTTGATCTGCTAAGGTGCTGTCAGGTGTTACCACATTTATAGAGATAACTGGGATGAGGTATCAGCTTGTTAGCAACTGCAGGCAGAGTAGCCATGGTTATAACCATTGGTTACACTAATCAACTTCACTTTAGTCCAGACATTCAAGGAGCAGCTTGAAACCACAGACAAATGCCAGTGAGTAACAGAGTCAGTGGATGAAAGCAAAGTAGCCCAAACTGGGAAGATAACCACTTATTACCAGAACAGATGAATGTCAAGTTCAAGGGTAAAGAGACTTTACTGTAGATCAACAGCTCTATCTTCTATACTCGCATGACTGAGAGGTGCCCAGTAACAGTATAAGAGATGCTTTGCAATGACTCAGCTCCTCAGAGGACCAAGATGCTGAGATGTCTAAGCTATCAACCCAGCACTTACTGAGAAGAATTGCCATTAGGACGCCAACCCTATAGTTCCACAGTGTGTTCTGCCTCCGACTGGGTAAAATGAGCAGGGTGCAGAATACCACCAGGTCTCTCTCAAGCAATATGAAAAACGAGCTCATCCCTGATGCCTAAATTCACTTAGAATAATGCAAATAAAAACTCATTAATCCCCAAGAGTACAGTACAGGTGCTTATATGTTTCTGGTGTGTGCTCTAATTGATATTCTGGTTTTATAACTTATGTTAAAGTGTGTACATGTGTTTGTGCATGTGGACGTGTATGGAGGTATGCATGCATGTGTGGGCACGCACAAGGAAGCTAGAGGTCAGTATCAGATGTCTTCCTCGATTTCTCTATGCATTGTACTTTGAGGCAGGGTCTCTCTTTCAACCTGGGACTCACCAATTCAGTAAACAGGTGGGTCAACAAGCCCCAAGGATTTTCCTGTCTCTGCCTCCCCAGAACTGGCATTAGAGTACACATCTTGCTTCTTTTCATGGGTGCTGGAGATCAAGCTCGGGGCCTCAAGCTTATCCAGCAAGCACTCTGCTGATTGTGCCATCTCCCCAGCCCCTGTTTAAGGTTTTTAATACAGGGCGAGAGTCTATGCTTTCAAGATTGTGTCACATCAAAGCCATGGCACTAAATCCTCTTTGTACAGCCTTCAGAGTATATCTATAGTCAATCCACTTCTCAGTTCATACCAACCTTGGGAACCCAAGTCACCATCCCCTCTGGTCTGTACAGGAACCTTGGCCTCCTCATACTACTGTTCTCCTGCCCAAGCCATTCAGTCTCTTCTCAAATATCTGCTGGAATGATGCACAATATGTGGCTTCTCTTTCTGACACCCTATAAATGGCTTTATTTCATCCAGAGGAAAACTCACAGCCCTGACGCTGACCTAGTGACTCCATGCTGGCCCCTTCTCCCCAGATAAAGCCTCTTCCTGCCTTCCCCTTGACAGACGTCACTGTAGTACCGGTTACCAACCTATTTCCCTAGGGCATGTCAAACAAACCCTTCCCCAGAATGCTTGTGCCGTTATGGGGACAGAGCGCTGTTCCTATTACCTGGACACTCCATACAGACCAAACAGCTACATAACTTCTTCAGGTCATTTTCTTAGTGGAGTCTCTGGTCATTAGCTTGTGTAAAGCTGTAACTCAAGCCACCTGTCCATCTTGTTCTTTGGGTTTTTTTTCCTTTCTGTCCACTGTCAGATGCCCAGTTCATTATCCTCCTGGATTACTGTTGGATTAGACTGTAAGCTGCATGCAGCCAAGAGCTTTCATTGCTCTAGCCCAGTTCCTAGAGCAGTGCTGGATCAATGAATGTATTCTAAATAATAAAAGGATGTCTGACTGAATTCCAAATCTATCCTGCACTCTAACAGTAGTCCCGTTTTTAACAGGCTGTCGTATCTATCCTTATTCTAATACTGTGTTGCTGAATCATCCCGCCCCCCAATTGTTATATCACTGCCAGTCAGCCACAGACTCTGGTATAACTCCAGAGCTCAAAAATTAAACAGAAACAGTAGCCAGGTGTGGCAGCATGCATCTGCAATCCCAGCTCTGCTAGGCCAACACATGAGGACCCTGGAGTTCATGGGCCACCCTCTCTAGTTAATCAGTGAGCTCCAGGTTCAGAGAGAGGCACTGTCTCAAAAAATAAGATCTGGGCCAGGCTTGGTGGTACACATCTTTAATCCCAGCACTTGGGAGGCAGAGGCAGGTGGATGTCTGTGAGTTCAAGGCCAGCCTGGTCTACACAGTGAGTTCCAGGCCAGCTGGGACTAAAGGGAGACTCTGTCTCAAAAAGACCAAAAAAGAAAAACTTAAAAAAAGACTGGGACTTCCAGCAGCTGTGGCTGTTGGCACAAGACCAGTATAAGACCAAGACTGTCAACATCATAGCATGAAGAGGGAGGGGACTCCCAAGGCCCCTCCTCTAGCTGAAGGTCTACTGGACTTTGATGGCTGCTAAAGGACAAGGTAAGTTTCCTTCAGTGCTGTGACCTGTGCTAGGTTGTCCATGCTTAGGTGCAGGATGCCCTAGTCTCCTGGGCATGTGGGCAGCATTGATTGGACTCAATGGGTTGTTAAAAAAGAGGACATGAAGCTGGGAGGAGGATGTGGAGATGTGGTGTGGTTCAGGAGGAGGTCTCTTCATTTGCATACAAAGTTATGTGTGTGTCACACAATTAAAAAAATAAAATGGAGCTAGAAGACTGTATTCTAACCACTGTGGTTGACAATCCTGTTTATTTAAAGAACAGAAATAGGCAACATTCAGCTACATTCACCTTTTGAAAAAAATTGTTAACAGGCATGAGCCTGTAAAACTCTAATCTCCTAATTACCAGGATCTGAGTCCTGTGGATACTCAACTTCTAAAGTGTTATATGGGAACAGAAATAAAAAGATCTCCACCAGCCGGGCATGGTGGAGCACGCCTTTAATTCTAGCACTCGGGAGGCAGAGGAAGGCAAATCTTTGTGAGTTCAAGACCAGCTTGGTTTACAGAGTGAGTTCCAGGCCAGCTGGGGCTAAAGGCCAAAAAAAAGAAAAGAAAAAGATTTCCACCTAACTTCAGTGGCAGTTCCCAAGATTTTTAATCCTAACTCACCTATACGTTCATCTCCAAAGTTTTCAGAGTGAAAGAGAAAAAAAAAAAAAAACTGGTTTATAATTTTTTAAACAGAAAAAAAGGGCTGCAGCACTTTAAAACTTCTCAGTTGGAAAGGGATATTTTTGGTCAATGATCTATTTTTATTTCTGGTCTGCTGTTTCTCGA
Source organism: Rhizomys pruinosus (assembly GCA_009823505.1). Classification (NCBI taxonomy): domain Eukaryota; kingdom Metazoa; phylum Chordata; class Mammalia; order Rodentia; family Spalacidae; genus Rhizomys; species Rhizomys pruinosus. The sequence goes on from VZQC01014540.1 coordinate 1,759,299, forward strand.
GGACTCCAATGACAAGGACCTGTCCTTCAAAGTTCTAGTCTGTGGGCACGGAATCAGCATTTTCAATTACTTTCCCTGGATGAAGCACACAACCTGTCCCTGCCCCTCCCCATGCGCAGCTCTCTCCTCCTTGCTCCCCTCCGAAGGATAAGGAAAGCAATGTCTGGGTCATCTGTCTTTCTCCCAGAATTCCCTCCGGAGACTTGGAAAATATTTTTAAAGTAATTTATAATTTTTTTAAAGAACTGCACTTGGATTTGAAGCTCATATATGTCTGCCTAAGCTCGTGATGCTGTTTTAGTTAACAAATTTGTTTTATGTCATTCTTAATCAACCGCCATATATTTTTGTTACTCCTATTGATTCTTTGGCTAAGCCAGTTAATGCTATTATCTTGGCTAGCGTGCCAGAGCATCTCTCCTCGTGGACATTTTTAATAAACACGAACATCGACTGGGAACCCAGAGATGAGGTCAGACTGCTTTATCTCCCCGGGAACAACCACTGCTCTATTTCACATTTTTATTTCAATGTCCTGTTGCTTACCAATATTTTAAGAAAACCATCTGATCAGATCAAGGGCAGGTGTGACACACCACACACCAAAAGAAACAACTCCTGTTTAGTTGCTGGTGAAACTGGTATTCAGAGGAGGAAAACCAGAACATACTGGAATCTGGGTGCAAGGGTGAGCTCAGGTAACTGAAGCCATAAATTCTTCCATCATGATGTGGTGGCCTTGGCATTGGACGCTCGATCTTGAAGAGCCTTCCTTTATTCTGGCCCTGGCCTCCGTGAAGTCAGAGATAAATGGTGCTCAAGCACTTTGGAAATACACAGTGCTCCTCCAACGGGCACCCACGGAATTCTGAATGTATCTGCTTCGATTCTAAAATCTGATATATCCTGCTGCTCCACTTTCAAGCCATGAGGGAGGAGGCCACAGAGAAATAGACCTGGGATCTAATCTATTTGATTGCAAAGAGCCGTCCTTAATCAAGCCTAAGAAACGGCAATGAGCAGAGGAAACCGGACAAGCCTTTTATGCCAAGGGGGGCTCGTTAACAGCTCCTTCATCCAAAGCCTTGAAGGAATCTCTTCATCAGCTTCCTTTTAGGAAAAGTAATTTATAATTTTTTTTCTAATAATCAATTTGCCTTGTCCTCTTTCCTCCAAAATATCAGCATTAAATTATCATTTTGTGCACACGTGTTCATACGTATGTGTCTTCATGTGTGTGTGGTGTATGTACATGGTATGCACACACACGTGGGGGTACAGGGACAGAGGGAGCCATGCAGTATTCTGCTCTATCAGTCTTAACTGAATTATGATGAGACAAGGTCTCTTGACGACTTGTCTCCACACTCTCGCAGTGCCAGGACTGCAGGCGTGGGGACAGCCATCCCCAGCTTTAAAAGATATATATATATATATACTATATATATATATATATTAGAGGGCATGTGCCATCACTGAACATCTGTGGAGGTCAGAGGACAGCTTTGTGGAGTTGGATCAAACTCAGGTGGTCAAGCTAGGTTGCCTTTTCCTGTTCATCCATCTTGCCAGGCAACATCCAGCTTTTTGGATGGGTTCTGGGGATTTGAACTCAGGTCTTCAGGCCTGCAAAGCAAACCCCCTTCTGAGCCATCTCCACAGCCCAGTATCAAATTATCTTAGGACAAACATTTCAAAAGAAACTTTCTTTCACGGTGGACCCCAACACCTTTTAGATGTCTATAGGCTTCATAGCTCCCTCAGGACTGACAATGCCACATATCCAACACCTGCGAGAAATCCCCAGTGTAAGTTTCATGGAAAGATGTGTCTACCACAATTACTACTACAGTGCTTTACTAACACAAGAGTATGACAAAAAATTAACTGTTGAAGATGCCCACATATGAAGCTACCAACCACTGTGATTACCTGAATAGCTCACTTCGAGCTACCTAAGTATAATTCAACTGCATGTGTCTGAAGGTGGCTGTCCTCATCTCCTCCACTCCAGTCTCCTAGCCCAGTAGAAAATGAGTTGGAGAGAATTAAACTCAGAAGCTACTCTAAATGGACACCACCAAGCATCTCACCGGGGGACTACAGTTCCTTACATGTTGTTAGCAGGTGTAATCCTCATCACAGTGTCTCTATCAGTCTACCATTTATCTGGCAATAACCTGTTATAGCAGTAGCTCTCAGGGCTAAACACCTCTTAATTACAGGTTCATTGACAAAGGTAGCATTCATCTGTTCACATCGCAAAGACAGGCCAGAGCAGCCCTGGGAATCTTCATCTTCATTAACCTTCAGTAACAAGGTTTGTACTTTGTTTGGGCCTGCACTCAGATGAGGCCTTTCTTAGCATCCTTACAACTTTCTTAAGGAAGGAGAGAGGCAGTGTAGACACATTCCTTCTGTGCCTGTTCAAAGGCAAGTGCTGGAGAGAAAAATAAATGATTCTAGAGCTTTTTCAAATATTTCTTCTCTCAATTAGTTTGATGATGGAGGACTCTAGTCAGCTGTGTGCACAGCACACACAGTCATCCCCTTTCATACACAGTACAGTTTATGTTAATACCCGTGAAGTGGTGAAAATCAATTCCATCTCAATCTTTCTCCCCATTCTTTCTGTGTCTGGACGTGTGTCTAAATGTATCTCTCTCTCTCTCTCTCTCTCTCTCTCTCTCTCTCTCTCTCTCTCTCTCATGTCTGTGTGTTTATGAGCATGAGTATAACACATGCATTTGTTAGTGTCTGAAGAAATCCTAGGAATCTTCTCAGACATAGCAAATCTATTTGTCACATTACTGACCTAACTAACACCTTTCAGAAGAAACTTCCAATTGCACCTTTCCTCTCTGACATCAAAACCCCCCTGTTAAACTTTCATCAGGTTCTCATGCAATCCAGTAATATAGGGAGGAAAAAGTTCCTACAAATTTGAACCCCCAGGCTGGTGAGATGGTTAGAGAGGTAAAGGCGCTTGCTGTGGCTTGACCTGAGTTTGGTACCCAGAACCTGAGTAAAGGTGAATGGAGGGAAGACTCTACAAAGTTATCCTCTGACCTCCATACTTGTGTGGTGACATGTACATCCCCCAATGCAACACACATAAGAACATAGAATAAATAATTTTTAAAGTGTTTAAAACTTTAAGATCCTTACACAAACAATTTCTTCTTGAGGTCTTACATTTTTCTTTTTGTTTGTTTTGTTTCTTTGTCTCCCTTTAGTCTCAGCTGTCCTGGAGCTGGCCTTGAACTCACAGCAATCCACCTGCCTCTGCCTCTGGAGTGCTGGGATTAAAGGCGTGCTCCACCACACCGGGGATAAAAGGGCTCTTAGCCGCCATGTGGGTGCTGGGAATGGAGCCCGGGTCCTTTGCAAGAGCAGTCGGTGCTCTTAACCAACCGCTGAGCCAGCCATCTCTCCAGCCCCGAGGTCTTACATTTTTCATTTAAACTTAGGGGGCAGACTGAATTTTAGAAGTAAATTTTCAACTACACTCACCATCTTTATTTTACTTTACATTTGAAGAGCATTTTTGCAAGCCCTTCTCACATACATCTTGAGATCTGGAATGTGCCTTAAAGATGAATCTCTCACCGCACAGAGGAAACGAACTCCAAGGCAACAGCGGCTCGTACCTCTGAGGACCTGAGCATCCTGGCTCTTCTCTAGGTATCATTTATCATGCAATATCCTTAGTCCAGGGAGGAGAGAAGAAGTAATGACCCAATGGATGGGAAAACTGAGTCAGGGAAGTATGGTTGCTTACAATCAAGGCTGGCAGCTAACTGTGGTGGACTGACTCCAGGCGGCCTGCCACCACCTCCACCCGGGTGACCCTACCATTCAGCTACATCCCCAGCCCAAATTCTAGCCCAGAGTTTATCTATTTCTTGTTATTCATTTATTTTTGCTATTGTTTCTGCAGAGATGAGGTCCACGTGTGAGAGTACATGTGCCACACATGTGTGTCTGTGTGTGCAGGAAGTCTTGGCCATCCTTTCTCAGGAGCTGTCCACCTTGGCATTCTACTACTGTTATTGATGCTTTCCATCCTACATTTGCAAAGCAAGCACTTCATTGGCCAAGCTGGGTCCCCAGCCCACACCTGCTGAATTCAGGCTCCAGTACCAACAAAAGGAAATGTAATTGCCTGCAATTCCAGCTCTGGGAGATCCAACACCTTCCTTCTTTGTCCCCAGGTACTGCACACATGTGACACGTGCACACACACAAACACACACATACACACACACACACACACACACACACTAAGTAAAAATTAGGAGCTGGACAGATGGCTCAGTGCTTAATGTGCACACTGCTCTTGTAGAGCTCCTGAATTTGGTTTCCCAGGGCCCACATTTGGCGGCTGACAACTGCCTATAACTCCAGCCCTAGAAAGTCTGATGCCCTCTTCTGGCCTCCTCAGGTACTTGCACTCACATATGTACATACTCTCTCACACATATACTAACATAATTAAAATAAAATGTTTTTAAAATCATGAAAAATTTTTAAATCTAAAAATAAAGTTTTCTTAAGATACAGCCATATCTACTTCTATATGGGCTAAAGCTACTTTTGGGTCAGATATAAGCAGATTTGACACCAGGATTATACACCCAGCAAAACCAAAAATACAATCTGTACTTCACTGAACAAGTTTGCCAGCCTAAGGTAAACACTGGTGGTAGAATTGGTGTTAGAACAGAGATTGTCTCTTTCTACACAGAGAATAACCTATAATCTGGACAACTGTGCTTACCCCTAACCTCTCAAAATCAAAAAGGCTCTTCAGGACATTGTAGGCTCAGCTCTGCTAAGGACCACCCAAAGCACGTCTCTCAACCTCTCACAGCCTTTCCAAGTGTGTCAGCACCCAGCACTGTGTGCAGAGCTTCTCAAAGTGAGATTCCTCAGTGGCAAAGCCCACAGGGGTTATCTTTGTGCCAGCACCCCCAAGATGTGGGCCTTTGTGTTATGATTAAATATGACTCGGGTCATTTTCACCTTTTGGCAGAGGCAGACAAGGTCTCCTTCCTTTGGGGTCCTTTTATCTCCATCTGCCTTCTCAGAGGGCTGATGTTTCTAGAGCAGACCAGGCTACAGGTGTAAAGAGGTGTGGACATCCAGAGTTGAAAGCCACAGTGGTCCCTGCACATAGGCAGTCTCTCTCCTCTACACCTGCAGCTGAGTAGTCTGAGTACTCGACTGGCCTTACGAAGGTCCCCTGCACAGGATCCCTGCTCTCCTCTTCTCCTCCCCACTTTTTCTGCATGTGTAAAACCCTGCATTCATCTCTAGTACCACATAGAAGCAACAAAGTATTGACCTTACCATGTATTAAGACTCCCATCCTAACTCCTACTGATCTCTAGAGTACTTTGACCTTGGACATCAGCCTGTCATGATGCTACCTCACCCATCCTTTATCCTGTCCTATTTTCTAATCACTTCCCTGTTCACATATTGCCTCTGATGGTTCCCAAAGGTCAAAAGCTTGGTCATGGCCAGGATTCTTATATGCTTGGGTCTTCTGGCCATTGGATGAGAGACAACCTAATGTTAGTAGAGAAAGAAAACCAGGGTTCACAATTGGAGACCAGCCTCCTATTTGATAAGCTGCTCATGATCCTGACCTACTCTTCCTCACCTGTGAGATGTGAGCAGCCTGAACTCCCTTATTTGGAGGGTTTCGGGAATTAAACAGGTCAACAGACAGAAGGGACTCGCTGCTGCGGTTCCATAAGCAGCGCGAATGACAGGAGCGTCCAGGGATGAAAGCTGTGGTTTGATGTCTGAGGAAAGCTGTCATCAACATGTCACATGTCACATCCCGTCAACTGGACAACTTCAACCAAAAAGAGGTTAATAATGACTTAATAAAAATGTGCATGCTTTGTCAAACTGCTGGCCCTTTTAAAGGCATTCCTAAGGCACATAACCAGGAAATGCCATATTTGACATAGATCCCTCTCAACTAAGTCTTTCAAGCTTCACATTGCTAAACCCAAGGCCTCTCCCACACAAAGTCATTCTTTCCTCCCTTTCTTTCTTTTTTTTTCTTTTCCGGTCTTTTCGAGACAGGGTCTCCCTGTAGCCCCAGCTGTTCTGGAATTCACTCTGTAGACCAGGCTGGCCTTGAACTCACAAAGATCCGCCTGCCTCTGCCTCCCGAGTGCTAGGATTAAAGGCGTGCGCCACCATGCCTAGCTCCTTCCTTTCTTTTTTCATTCCATCCAATTAAAACCATCAGTTTCTAATCCCGAAGTCTTTCTCTCATTAGATGTCCTGAATAACCCCATCTATGGTCTACTAAATCCTACTCCATCCTGACTTACTGCAAATGCATGAAATGCGGATGTGCAGAATCTATTTTAAGCAGCAGGCACAGAAAGATAGCCCTGGTCAGTAAAATTCACGAGCTATGACCTCACACCTGCTGTCGATGCTTCACCAAACACCCAATTGCTGAAGTTTGACTTATATGCATTCAACTGCCTCTCGACTGCTCTAGCCAGTATACCCAAGAAGACCCTCAAACCTGACAGAATTGACAAACCCCTACTTGTCAGCTCCGAGCCCATTCTATTTTTATACTCCCTCCTTGATCATTGATAGCATCACTATTCTTCAAAGCAGAAATCTGTCGTCTAGTTAGTTTTCTCATCTCCTCTCTCCTCATATCTAGTGAGCACTCAGCCTCGTCTATTCTGTCTACAGAACACTGTTTGCCAGTCAGACCTCTCCAACTTCAAAGGCATTGCACCAGTCCACACCCACACAATCTCATCCAGGACCATCGCAACGGTCTCCAGCTGTGACAACGTTTAACTCTCTCAGATCCATCCCCAAGGCCCTGCTGTTTTCTGAAGCTTAACTTGGCTAACCCCTCCACAGAGTTTGCATTACTTTAATGGTTCCCCACCTCTCATATTTCCTGTGCCATATCCTATAGGATCTATCACAGCTGTCGTTCACCATCTTCCATTTAATGTTCCAGCAATATAGAATCAATAATTTGCATTGCTGGTAGTTTTCAGAATATTTCAAGTCATCCCCAGCCTTCACCAAAGCTCTTCTCTCATCCTGGAAAACCTGCTCCTATATTATCTGTACAGAAACTATTACTGGTCCACAGTCTAAGCTAAATCTATTCCTCTGCCCTCTTCCTTGGGTGCGCTCTAAGGCTAGATACCTTGTTATTCAGAGTTTATGAAGGAAAGTGATTTCCAGAGACAGGGTGCCCTTCCTTTAATGCTACCCTTGAACCCAGTGCATTTTTCAATTACTTAAGAATATGACTAAGAGGGAGTTATGTGTTCACCTGCCTTTCCTTTGTGACATAGCAGAACGTTCAATGGAAGACATCTTAAAAGAATGCAAAGCCAGCCTTGTCTCGTTAATTAATTTGTAGTGTTTTCATCTCATTCCTCAAAGACCATAAACTGACAAAAGGCTGGTGGTAGTCAACCATATGGGCACTGAAATCAAATAATCTCAGTGTCAGACATAGCTCCACTGTTTAGCTGGTGACCTTGAGCAGGTTCTTCATCTTCTCTAAAATGGGGTGAATAAAGGTGTCCTTTAGGGGTTACCTCAAGAATCCAATGAGGTACTCTGCACAAATAACCCGAGACAGCACTAGCATTGTTACAATGCTTCAGCAAATGTCATCATTCATTATTTATCTTTAATTCTGCACCACATCACATATAAAAGACAATGGATTAATATTACCAATAAAACTTAAGCTCTTGGTTCAAAAATTATTCCATAATTTCTACCTCCCCTGTGATTTTCAGCTGTGGTGTTATACACATAGAAACACACACACACACACACACACACACACACACACACGCATGCACACACACACACACGTTTTCCAACCAAGGCTTGTTATCTAAGGATGAGGGCTGAGGAGTACTGCTGGTTATGGATGTTAAATAAACAATTTTTTCTTACAACAAACCCCTGCACCCTGTTCTCACCATGTCTTGGCCTGTGATGACTTAGTGTCTCCCAAGCATGACCAAGCGATTAGCGGGGCTGTGTCCATGTATCTCGACAGTAATGGGAGCTCTCTTTCCATTTGCCACGTATTGAAGGCTGAGCGCTTCGCTGCCCTGTGCATTTTCAGCTTGATGAATTCATTTTTCCCTGTATTTTCTCCTCCCTCTCTCAGAGAAAAATCTTCCCCCCAAAATGCCAGGTCTTATTCTTTCTCCCTTAAAAAAATGGGTGATTTTCATATGCAAAAATTTGACAACATGTCTGTAACAGCTCAGCTGTACTCAATGGCATGTCAAGAAAAAGAAGGAAAAAAGAACATGAGTTCTGTGCTGCACAAATGCCACAGGACTGTCTTCCACTGGATAAAAAGACATGACATAATTTGTGTATTTTCTGAGAAGAAAATGCTATCAGTAGCAGCAGCAGCAGCAGCAGTAGTAGTAGTAGTAGTAGTAGTAGTAGATCTGAAAAGAAATGGAACAAAGGTTGTTTGCACTAGATGAGAAAGGTTCTACAGGTCAACACCGCACATGTGAGAGCTTTAGCTCCACGGCCTTTTTTCCTCCCTGAAAACAAAGCACCCTCAGCAACCCCTCCTTACAGAGGACATGGGCCCATTCAGACCCCAAATTCATGAGCCGGCAGGCCCTGTAGGGCAACAAAGACAATTCCATAGAGCTTGCACTTTTAGTACTCAAGAGAAGGGGGAAAGAAAGATTATTCTTTTTTTAAAATTTTATTTATTTTTGTATGTGTAATGAATGCATTGTCTGCATGTAGGTTTGTGCACCCATGTCGTGCAATGCCGAGGAGGTCAGAAGAGGGTCTCAGGTTCCCCTGAAACTGGAGTTCTCCTGGAATTGGAGTTACAGATGGTTGTTAGCCGCCATGTGGGTGCTGGGGATCGAACCCTGGTCCTCTGCAAGAGCAGTCGGCGCTCTTAACCGCTAGGCCATCTCTCCAGCCCATATTCTTTTTTTTTTTAAGAGCATTATCTTTTTAAAAAATATTTATTTATTTATTTATTTATTTATTTATTTTTATGTGTATGAATGTACTGTCTGCATGTAGGTTTGTGCACCCATGTCGCACAATGCCGCGGAGGTCAGAAGAGGGCGTCAGATTCCCCTGGAACTGGAGTCAAAAACGATTCTCGGCCACCATGTGGGTGCTCGGGATCAAACCCAGGTCCTCTGCAAGAGCAGTTGGCGCTCTTAACCGCTAGGCCACAACTCTTAATCCAGAAACAACTTTAATACCTGGTTTTGAAAAGAGGAACTAAGTATTTGAAGATAGAAAATGACCAAAAAGAAAAACATACTTAGTGATACTATGCTTGATACTAGTTCTACTAATAGCTGAATGTATGCTAAGCATATTTTACAAATCCTTCATCACTGCATCACACATCTGGTATATAGCTGCCTCCCCAGTTTACAGGTAAGGAAACCCCAGCTTAAAGGGTTAAGTAATCTATTCATGACACACCGACAATTCAACTTCAAACAGATGAGCTGACTCCTGTAGCAGAGCTTTTTGCCATTAATTAAAATAGCTTATTAATATACTTTTCTGATGACTCATGTGTATGCAGATAAAATTGTTGGTGATTATATCCTAGGCATCTGTACGCTGGAAAGCCCAGTCTCTTGATGTCAGCTTCTATATGGGCTGGCTCCATAGTGCTCATCAAACTCTCCATCTTAATTCAAAATTATCCAGAGTGCTGGATGTTTCCTGCTATAGACTTGCCACCTCCCATTCTCTTGTGACACAAAACTAGTTATAGGGAGGAAAAGTACATTTGGGACCCTATTGCTTTTAAGCAAGGTGAGTTTCTGTCATCCACTATTCTCTTCCATTAGAATAATCTTTCTGGGCTGGAGAGACGGCTCAGCAGTTAAGAGCACTCAGTGCTCTCCCAGAGGATGTGGTACCCACATAGTGGCTAACAACCATCCAAAACTCCAGTTCAGGGGATCAGATGCCCTCTTCTGACCTCTGCAGACATTGCACAACACGGGTGCACTTACATACATGCAGGCAATACATTCATGCACATAAAATACTAAATAATATAAAAATATTGTTTTGCTGTGAAACTAAAATTTGAATATTACCCAAGTATGAATACAATGGCCTATATTTATGATAAATAAATATATGCATATATATCAATATATATATATATCAATATATATATATATATATATATATATATCTCTAAGATGAATCCACTTTCCAAATGAGTAATAACCAATGATAATAGTGGGGGTGGGGGTTGCAACATGGCTAAAGTTATTATTAAAAAAACTGTTTCTTCTATAAAATGATTTCACAAGAACCCTGCCTGTTAACTGAGTTTGTGATCTAGAGCCAAGCCTTATCTCCCCAAAGTGAAAATGTCCCCAAAGACTATCTCCTCCATATGGTAGAATAATCCCCTGTCCTGACACTCTTCTTGGAGCACAGCTTTGCTATGGGCATAGAAGATGACACTTCGTATCTAAATATAGGGTCACGGTGCTGGGAGAGGAATGTGCAGATAATGAGGAAGGTAGATGGGGGACACCATGTTATAAATAACCAAAGAACATGACTGCATGTAGAGGCTCCCTGTGGAAGACTCGGCAAGTCTCAGGCTTTGTTTCAGAAACAAAAGCAGCCCAAGGTGTGTCCAGCCTTCTTGGAACCTCTGGCAGGAACACATTCTTTTATGTATTTTCTTTTTCTTCTGAGAGCTCAAAATAAATCCTTATTATTTAAAATCTTCTAATCCCCAAGCAGCTACCACAGTATACTTAAGAAAGTGACCTGCACACACATTAGCTGACTTTACCTTTATGCAAAGGAGTTCCTTAAACACAGAAGTTTTATTTGGCAAAGTCTTAACTAGCAGTACACATCTTTCCCTTGTAAGTATTTGTTTCTCTGACATCTCCAATTGGTGCTTTTTTTACAGTGTTTCGGCAGAAACAAACATCTGTTTGGGGGACAAAACCTGATAATTTTAACCACTCTTATAATGGGAAATGCTGACTAGAGGAAATGTTTAGAAGATTCTTTGTGCAGTGGGGATGGCCCCAGTGTCTATAAATAAGTCTGTTCAGCAAAGCACAACCAACCAACATGGTTGAACATCTTTGGTAAATCTCCAGTCCAAAAATTTCTAGGCTACCTGCCATAGAAGAGAATGTAATACTGAGTCTGTTCAAGAACTAACTGTTTTCATGACCTGGGTTAGTCATAGATATTTGGTAAGTAATTTGCATTCCTGTCCAACTGAATGGGGTCTGTATCCGCATGGAGTCTGGGAGAAGTGGAGTCCATAAAGGAGTGAATGAATCCTGTTAATACATGTGGGTAGCTTTTTCATCTGTTACATGAATGACATCTTTTACCTGCCTGTTTCTAGATATTCTTTAGGAAACAATAAACTCTAGAATTATTTCACACAAATCACCAGTGTATATAACTATTACTTATTATTGCAATGGCTCTCTTACAAGCAAAAGTGGGTTTCTCATTTCAGAGTCACGGTGGGGACTGCCAGAGTGGAACCTCTTCATGGCAAGTTCAAATCTCCAAAGTACTTTTACAAAGCTAGCTAACCTATAAGAGATATGGACAGAGTCCCAGATAATTCTCAAGAAAGGCAGCATTTGCCACATAGAAACAAGCAGTAATAGAGAAATAAAGGGCTAAGATGCACTCAAATGTACACCAGTCTTGGAAGCTAGATTATAGATCTCCCAATAGCTACCTGTATAGATATTATACAAGTAAAGTTGAGTGTTAGTTTCTGGAAACCATGCTGCCAGCAAAAGCAAGCTGATCCTAAAACTAAAAGTCTCTAAACTGCAAGTCTCCCTACTCTAGAAGCCCCCCACATCTCTTTACATACTGTGTTCCCATTTCCTAAAGCAATACATTTTAACTATCATTGATTGCTGGCTTTTCCTGTATACCTCCACGTGGTAGATGGTCTAAGTGCGGCTATAAGCATTCTTAGAATTTGGCTAAAGGAAAGTTGTGCTGTCAATATATTCAACTTGGATTTCATAGGATACATTTACATGGCTCATAACCACTTCAGGTATGAAGAAATTATTGGTAATTATCCCCATGGAAAAAAATAACTTAGAGGAATGTTCCTCTCATTTCATCATTCTGTAGTTGTGACACAATATTATGACCAGTAGGGTGTGGTGATCCATACCTGAAATCCCAGCACTCCTGAGGCAGAGGTTGATCTCTGTGAGACTGAGGCAAGCCTGGTCTACATAGCAAGCTCCAGAGCAGCTGGGTCTACAGAGATATCATGTCTCAAACAAAACAAAACAAAACAAAACAAAACAAAACAAAAATAATAATATGTGGGACAGCAATCCTGGACTCAGACATATCTTGAGTGTGTGCAAGCTACCAGTCTGCTTAGCACACTAGGCGGAGCAGAAGAAGCAGGACACGCTCTCCTTTGGCTAGCACCTCTCACAAGTCACGAGTTGGCTTGCTTGCCAGAATGCCTTTTTTCTGAATACTTGAGCTAGAATGACGTGTGATGCTGTGAAGATCTAAGGTTGGCCACTGGGAGGTGATGTAGTGGCTGTTCCTGATGTAGTGGCTGCCCGCCCCAAACCTATATGAGCTGCTTGTTACATAGAATAAATGGATTTCACGGATTTGCAGCACTGACGTGATTCTGGGGTTGTTACTGGTGTGTGCTTGGTTGTGGGGCCATCGACCCCACAGATGGCTCTTTAGCTCCTTTGGTCTTGGGAGCCGGCAACTCCAGGGCCACATGTTTGGCCCAGGGACCGTCATTACCACAGCTGCATGCTTGGCTGTGGTACCATCAGTCCTACAGCTGTGTTTGGTCACAGGGCCATCAAAGTCACTCAGGAGTACCCTCTTGAGCCTGTCCAACCTCGAGGTCAGCAGCCCCACAATAATAGTAATACAATGACCAAAACTGACTTATGAAAGAAAAGGTTTATTTGAGTTACTGGTTCCAGAGGCAGCGTCAAGAATGGTAGGAAAGGCGTGGGAGCAGACCGCCAGGGCAGGAAACTGAGAGACCAGGTCCTTAACTACAAAGTAGAGAGATCAAACTGGAAATGTAGCAAGGATAGAAACTCCCAAGTTTCCTCTCTGTGGCACACTTCCTCTTAAAGGTTCCATGAGCTCCCCAAACTACACCACCAACTGGGGACCAAGTGTTTAAATACCGGAGCCTATGGGGAACACGTCTCATTCAAATAATCATACCAGGAAAAAAAAAACAAAACGAAACAGAGATGAGAGTAGAGATCCGCATGAGTCCTCAGGGGCATAACCTGAACATATCACCATGAGAAAGACAAACCACCGCTTGAAAGGTGTGAAGCCAGATGCAGAGCTGGAAAAGAAGCTTGATAGAGTTTTCTGAAAATTTTTACAACACTGCCAATAGCAGTAGTGTAATTGAAGAAGCAGTCGTAGTTTTTATGTAAAGATGAAATTATCATTTACAGGAAGTGAGATTACAGAGTTGTTATTGTCATATGAAGAAACAAAGGACATGCAGTGAAAAAAACTGCAAAACTAATTTACGGGGGAGTATCTATTAATTAAAAGTTTGTTATTTTTCTGGGTTTTTAAACACTGTGATGTTTTTAAACTCGGTTCAGTTAGCGGCACACGCCTTTAGTCCTAGCACTTGGGAGGCAGAAGCAGGCGGATCTATGTGAGTTCAAGGCCAGCCTGGTCTACAGAGTGAGTTCCAGGACAGCTGGGACTATAGGGAGACCCTGTATCAAAAAAAAAAAAAAAATGTGATCTTTTTCCTTCCTTACTTGGGAATACATTTCTACTGCTAGGGCCTTAGAATATCTGTGTATGTGCATATTAATAAGGAGTGTGATCCAGGGAGCATCCTGCTTCACACTTTGAGGAGAAATCTAATTTCAGGACAGGAAGGGACATGAAGGAAGGTGAGGGTTTCCTTTAAGATTTCTACCTAGACCTTGTAAGGGAGGCTGAGCGACAGGTTTGATGGGAGTTCTCATCTCCTATCATTCTCCCTAGGAGCACAGGTCCAGGAAAGCTAACTCTCCCCTGACTCAGCAGGGTTTGCATCCCTTCTCTCTCACTAGTCCAGGAAAGTTGGCCATCATCTGGAACCTTGGCTCATTTTCTGTCTACCATGATGGTTTGTCTGCCTGCACAGCAGAGAAAATGTGCCAGGGAACCCAGCCCCTAGTCAGGTCTAAGCCAATGAGCGACAGAAGAAGAAAGGTGCAAGGTTCCATCTCTCCCACCTTTGGCAGGATCATGCTGAACTTTCAGACATTCTCAGGAGGACCCAGCTATCCAGGGATAACTTGCTCCATGGGAAACCTTCTCCTTCCCCTTCGCTGCCGGATTTGCTTTTCCACTCACCTCACCTTTCCCGTATAGGACTGGTCCTTGAATCTTTGTCTGGGGGGTCTGTTTCCATGGCAACTCCTAAGCCTCATCATAAGCAATGGGAAGAAAGAAAAGACACCAAAAGTTGCATAATTACTGTTCCTTTTAATTTTATTATTTTATGTGTATTGCCTGCATGTCTGTAAGTGCACCTGGGTCATGCAATGCCCAAGGAGGGCAGAGGAGTGTTGGATTCCCCTGGCATTTGTTAGCTGCCATGTGGGTGCTGGGAATTGAAGCTGGGTCCTCTGGAAGAACAACAAGCATTCTTAACCACTGAACCATCCCACCACCCCTCCCCCTTAGCTGTAAGTTTCAGCCCTCAGGATACAACTGTGCTGGTGGACGCAGAAACTTGCTACCACACTCGCTTCCTCCCAGCTGCCACCCGCTCATAGGGGTCCTGCTCGGATCCTTGGCCAGGCTTGGCCTCATTGTCAGCCTCCGTCCCTGTCATCCCTCAGATATGGTGGGTTCTGTATGAATCCGTTCATCACACTTGCAGCTTTCCCTGCCTTTGACTCTGACCCCTTCAGGGGTTACTCTGGGAATTCCAGACGGGACATATCTGAGGCTGCCTCCTGATTTAAGGCTAGTCCTGTACCATGTTCTGAGAAAGAAGGAACAATTATTCCAATAAAACTGAGTGGGGGCACTAAATGTGCATCAAGGGGGGCATGGCTCTTGTGGGGGTTTGAACCACCAATGTCCTCCATAGCTCATGGGCCTGAACACGTGGTCCCTGGTGCCAGTGCTGTTTGGGGAGGTTATGGAACCTACAGGAGAGAGGTACAACCTTCCTGGAGGAAATGCGTCACTAGGGGTGGGCTTGGAGGGTTTGCAGCATCTCCCTACTTCCTGCTGGCTTGCTCTACTTCCTGTGTGTGGAAGAAGATGCCATCAGTCAGATTCCAGCTCCACATCTTCCCCAGCTCAGTGGACTCTGACCCTAAGTACAATACTAGGACAAAATAAATTCTTCTCTAAGTTGTTTTGGGTCATTGTGTTTCATCAAAGCAGCAAAAAAGTGACTAATACAACCCCACACACATCTGGTCTCCTGTTTCTAATTCTTTTGGAATTGATGATTAAGAGTTAACCGCAGGGCAGGCATGGTGGTGCATGCCTGTAGTCCCAGGGCTTGGGAGGCAGAGGCAGGCGGATCTCTGGGTTCAAGCCCATCCTGGTCTACATACTGAGTTCTAGGACAGCTGGAGCTACAGGGAGACCCTGTCTCAAAAAAAAAAAAAAAAAAAAAAAAAAAAAAAAAAGAAAGAGAGAGAGTCAATCACAGATGTAGGCATCTTATTCTCAGCACAACTACAAGCACTTTGATCTACACTTTATAGAATTACTCATCTAATAATTGGGGATTTGTTAATTTCAAAAATTAAACATTGGTCTCAAGTGTACAGATGGCCTCTGGAACACCAGAGAGTGTTACCAAAGGCCACTAAACCAATAAAGCAAATATGGGTCTCCTTGAGTCAAGCAAGACTCCACCGTCAGCACCAGTTACACCTCACCTGCCTGGAAATACTGTGCAGCAGAGGCAGCCATATGCCTGTATATCCCAAATCTAATTGGCTATTGGCTCTCTCCTTGGAGGAATAACCCATGGCTGATGCCACAAGCTTACATCCTCTACAGGTTAGGAGATGTTATAAGCCACAGTAAGACACGCAACTTAAACAAGGAAAAAAATTAATTCATGGATCAACATTGCATCTAAAATTGGTGTGTCTATACCAAAGTAACCTACCATAAACTATGTAACGGCGTGTTTAAATCATAATATCAAGTGCTTTGTGCTTCATTATAGGATCAAATGTTATTCCTGACAAACTGTCAGCCCATGAAAAAAAAAGCCAGAAAATTGACCAAGTCCAAGACAACAGCTCCAGAGAGAGGGACTGTTCTGCTTCTCATCATACTGTGCCCCTTTTCTAAGCCCATGGGAATAACCTGGAAGAGGGGGCGTGGTAGAAATGTAAGGGCTGCGATTGGGGTGAATGGTGGAACACTGACAGCAAAGTAGTCGGACCCTCATTTGATCAAACCTGAATGAACATACCACCCAAACTAACACCGCTGGAAGGTGGGGCGGTGTGGGTTTCGGCACAACAGTCCCAGGCAATTGGTTTTTACATGAAGGATGCCCGTACTCAGGATTATCACTTATAGCTAAAAAACATGGAAAAAAAAATGAGAGAAATATGTCAAGAACAGTTATGGCAATCAAATGCATGACTCAGGTTGGGAGTGGGGGGGGGGGTAATGGAAGGGAAATATGCCTGAAACTGGATTGGAAAATGATGTATGAAATGCAACAAAGGCATCAATAAAAAAATGTTAACAAAAAAATTAAACATTGGATAGAGTAATTTGGTATTTTTTTTTGTTGGTCTTTTCAAGACAAAAAGGGTCCCCCCTGTAGCCCCAGCTGTTCCTGGAACCACATTGTAGACCAGGCGTGGCCTTAACTTCAAAGATCCGAATGCCTCTGCTCCCAAAGTGCGGTGATTAAGGATGGCACAAGCACCACAAAAAAAGACAACAGCGGCAATGAGATAGATAACAATCTGCGAAAAGAGGGGGCGTGGTAGAATGTAAGGGCTTGTCGATTGGGGTGAATGGTGAAACTACAGCAATGAGTCTGGACACCTATTTGATCAACTGGATTTAGAACAAACAACCTTCCCCCGATGTCACCCCCCCCACCCCCCCCCATGGAATGGTTGGGCTGTCAGGTTTTGGGCACCAGCCGAGTATCCATATTAAGGTTTTGCATGAAGGATGCTTTTTACTCAGGATTACACTTATAGCTAAAAATGAAAAAAAAAAAACTGAGAGAGAAGATGCAGACGTTAATGGCGAATGCAATGAAAAGTCGGAAGATGGGTTGGGGGGTGGGGGGGGGGGGGGAGGGGAAGGGGGGAAGGACATAAGCCTGAACTGAATTGGAACAAAGTATGAAAATGCACAAAGCATCAATAAAACTGAATTGAAAAAAAAAAACAAAAAGAGATATCTACCCAGGGGTGGTGGCACATGCTTTAATCCCAGCATCGGGAAGGCAGGCATGAGCAGGTAGATCTCTGTGAGTTCAAGGCCACCGGTCTACATAGCAAGCTCCTGCGCCGGGAAACTAAAGAGGAACCCTGTCTCAAAATACACAAATAATAATAATAATAAATAAATAAATAAAGAAATAAATAAATAATAGAGATATCTAATGTATCACTCTTTCTCTGGTTAAAATGGCCACCCAATAAGTCAAAACATGCTCTGTAAGGTACCACTAATCAAAACAAAAATCCCAACCCAAAGCTTTGACAACATCAAAAGCAAGCATCAAAATGCTTCTTGCCAGTCTGGTATGTATTCATAGCACCCCTCCATCCACCTGCTGAGCCCTGGCTCATGCCACTTTGCATGTTCACCTAGCACCATGGGCTTCTGCCTGAGCCCAAACCAAACGATGATGAGTCATTTTCCCATGGAAAGGGGTGGTGGGAAGCTTCTCTATCACTAATTTCTGAGTCGTTTGAACACTTTTATTTGCTAAAGTCAAGAATCCCTGGGTCCTTAAAAAAAAAAAAAAAAAAAAAAAGAATCCCTGGGTCTTAAAATTGTGAGTTTGAGATGGGGATGTAACTCAGTTTCTAGAGTGCTTGCTTAGTATGCATAAAGACCTACGTTTCATCCCCACCACTAAATAAGCTGGGTATGATGGCACATGCCTATAATCAGGAAGTAGACACAGGAAGAGCAGGAGTTCAAGGTCATCCTCACTTACACGTGGAGTTTGAGGTTAGCCTGAGCTACATGAGACCTGGTCTTAAAAATAAAGTTATGTCAACTCACAAAGCAATATACTCATGTATTTTCAAACAAAGGTCTGCATTAGGGCCCACCCATCCGGACTTTGCCAGTGTTGTCATCAAGGGGTGTAGCCTAGATGGTAGTAGCAAAGGCAGGAAGAAGAAGCAGAGATCTGTCTTTCCAGAGCCCTGCAGTCTAATCAGTGTGGCCTCCCCAAGCCCTAGGACTCAGAGGTTTTACAGTTTAGAGCAGTGAATCATAAAGTTCAGTCAGCACCTGTCATTCAAATTGCAAAGAAATAGATTAGAAAAATACTTAAAAGCCACCATCATAGATGCCATTCAGGTGGGGAAAACCACCAGTGAGCAGGTACGATATACCAAGGACGGAATTACAGAGGGAAGGCGGGGCTAGTCCTCTGGAGAATTAGAAGAGGGTAGAGTGTAACCGAAGCAAGGACATATGATAGGAACTTAGGGTGATCCTCTCAACCTCTCGTGTCTCATCCGGTCACGGTGTGTAGGCCCTGAGTATGGCGGGGATTCCGTCTCAAGTAATTCCTGGGAATGTTTTGTTTGTACTACTGAATTTATCTTATACTTGTATCTCAAGAATAAAACCCTCTCCCCAAGTTCCATTCCACCTCATTCCTGTTACATGCCCTGTGGGGCTTTGTCCCTAACCTTGGCTAGCCATTCAGGGGGTGCTATTGTTAGTTGGAAAGTCCAAAGCATAACAACAGAAGGCAGTCCAGTGGATTGGGATTCCCATGCAGTCTGGATTTTTTTTCAGACAAAATGAATCCACTGGACCTGTGTAGCCTTAGATAGGATGAGAATGGAGGCTTCACTTTGGCCAGGCGTCCAAACCACATACGGTGCTTAACTTCCAAGCTGTCAGGCTCTGTGACTCTCCTTTAGCGATATTTAACTACTCATGACATGAGACTCTGAAAGCTTTTTGAAAGTCTTATTCACTAATGGAAGAGCCTCTTACATATTTTATAAAACTAAACAAACATCAAAGTTAACACTCAAGTGCAACTTGTTTTTCTAAACTCTTGGAGCCTTGTCAGCATATAAATCCCTCCTAAAGGTTCTATTAAAACCAACAGTAGAGGAGGCATAAATTACTAAGGGAAAAGATCACAAGCTCCCCAAGGGCTAAGACTCTAGTTTATATCTTTGTCCCCCAGTGCCCAGAATAATGCCTGACAAAGTCAACAAGCATGGGATGTTTGTTTAATTGTATAGTGGGAGAAAAGTCACAAGCTATTTATCTACACAGAGCATTTAGCTTATTCCGATTTTCTTTGAAACATTATTAGCTGTCCCCCAAGTTAAACTGCAAATGTAAATACAAATTCTTTGTATAGGCAGATACAGAAGTCCACTATAAGCATGCTCCAAAACAAAGTCCCTATATTTCATAGGCTTACAGAGAACATACAGGCTGAATGTGTGCTGTTACTACCAAGGGTAATAGTGTATTCACTTCAAGAATGGTAATCATTAGTTTCCACTGGTCAGATACCACCGTGTGCCATGTACACACCTCCTGACGTCCTTCCCTCATCACGGCCACATGACATCATATCAGAAATTTTCTCTTAATCACCACATCCAATATCAAAGCTCACCCCCATTTTTTTCTCTTTCATCCTCTACTCTGCTTTTCACCACACACTGAGGTATTAAAGATTTCTCTGTCCGTTGTTTGCTAGATATTCCTCTAACAAGCAGGATATAAGTTCCATGAAATGAGGAACTTGGTCTTCAGTGCTAACTCTGGGATCTTTAGCAACAAGCAAAAACTCAATAAGCAGCTGAAGGATAGATGAATGAATGGATTCACCCTTTTAAAACATCTCTGCAAAGTCATACAGTTAGCCTCAGGAAACTGGACCGGGATTTCTCTAAGTCTCACTCTCATCCTGGTAACCCCATACTGACACACACATGTTGAATAAGCAAAAAGAAAAACATGGAGAGCCATCCCTCCCTCAGCAGTGCCCTCCTTCTCCCCCTTAGCTGGTAGACGCCAAGTCCCCAGTTCTGGATGCTCTTGCCCATTCTCGGGGAACACAGGAAGCAAAGTACACAAGTATTCTTCGTGTCCTATGCTTCTTCTACCCATCCTATTTGCAAGAAGGAAACTTCTGTCACCTGGAGGCTGGGAGCAGAGACTGCTACGAGAGCTGTCTGGGAGTCTCCCGAAGTATCCTGCAGTAAAGATCCAGGCAGGCAGGAGCAGAGCAGGGAAGGTGATTTCTGTGAACTCACCAGGATGAACGAGGGCAGATCCAAGGTTACAGGTTCCTTGTGCTGCAGTCTTGCCCGCTTATATCTAGGACCCTCCACCTCGGAGGCACCCTGTTGAATGAGTCACTCCTGGCTACATTTGTGCCTCAAGAAAATATTGGGTAGAGATTGCGCTCACTCTGGCTCCTGTTCCACTATGATCTCACTCTAGCTCCTGGTCCATAATGATGAGTTTCTGCTCCAATTATGACCTGCAGCACATTTTCAGCTTCTTCCTTCAGAAAAACCAACTTTCATCTCCCTTATATGTTAAATTTTATTTCCAGGTAAATATTACTTTTCGCCAATATATTTTTATTTCCAGAGTATGATGGATGACAACAGGCAGCAATGTTTTAATTACTCTAATAAAATGAATCATCTCTTTTATTCACATTTTACTTCTTGTGGATGTTTTCTTTATGGACAAGTGCATTTCTGAGAGTTCTTGAGTGTGAGTTTTCTAACTACATCTCTCATAGCATGTTATTTAAAACAAATATTACTGTTGGGGAAATGTGATTGAGATACTCTTGTGTAGGCCTGGCCTCTTCGAGGCTAGCTTTGAACTCCTGTTCCTCCTGCTTCTGCCTCCCAAATGCTGTGATTATAAGCATGCACAACTACACATGGGTTCACATGAATGTTTAAGGTACATTACATATCTCAGGAGACTGATAATGGACTATGGAGTTGCTCCATTTGGAATCGCCAGTTCAAATGTATTCTAGATTTAAGCATCAAAACGAATCATTACCAGTGTTCTGCTTTTGTCAAAGATGGACAAGAAAGGATTCTCTAGTCCCTGCTTATCTATTTCACAAGTGACACATCTTTAAGATGCCAAGGAGAACTGTCCCAGTGACAAGGAAGCACACATATCACCATCCAATGATTGTGCCTGATCTCATTCATAAAGAACACTAAGAAATAATCCTGGCGTTCATGTTGTGTGTGTGCACCTTGAGCCTATGTGTGCACCTGTGCATGGAGCCAAGAGGACAGTTTCAAGTGTTGTTCCTCAGTTGATGGACACCTTGTTTGAATTTCTTACTGGCCTAGGACTCACCCAGTCGGCTAGGCTGGCCAGCCAGCACCAGAGCCTTTCCTGCCTCTGCCTCCCAGTGATGGAATTATAAACCAGTATCTCAATGCTCTGCTATTTTTTACATGGATTCTATGGTATTGAATTAAAGCAAGCACTTTCCCCACTGAGCTATCACCCCAGCCTTAAAATCTACATTTGAACCTTTCATCTGGCAACACGTAGTTCACTGCAAACTGCTCAACAGCATCTGGGGTGTGCCTGCAACCCTCTGTGATCCCAGTCTTGCTGTGCAGGATTTCTACAGACACACACAATTCTGCAAGACTGCCTTGCTGTCCACTGTGATGAAACAGAAGATGGCATTGGTCTTCGGGGGATGTCAATTGGAAGCCTTTAGGAATACTAGCCTGCACTTAAAGATCAAAGACAACCTAGATGACTCCTCAGATGCAGTGTCCTTCCTTAGAGCCCAGGAGACCCAGACCTGAGGCCAGGCTTCACCTCAGCCCTCCTTCCTTTCTTGCATCCAGTGTATCAGCATTGCCTGTCCTTCCATCCTCCCCAAATACCTTTTCACATTATGTATCATCCCCACCACTCCCTTCCTTCAGGGAGGCCACCGCCACTGGCTACTTCTACATCTCCAGCAACCTCCTGACTGTGTGCCTGTCTGTGACCTGACTCACTCTCCAAGGCAGACTTTCACCCCAGAGTGTCATTCTCCTGCTTAAAGCCCACCAGTATCACATTCTGGTTCCAATCAGATTGCTATGCCTCAACCCTCTGCTCTACTTGTCTGTCCTCTTGTCGAGAGCATGCTTGCATTGCTAGGTGTGGATGTTGAGCTGAGCTTCCTTCTTCAAGGACTGTGCCCTGAAGCTTCCAAGTTCTATGTTGGGTACTGTGTTCATGCCCTGTCATGTAACCCTTCACACTGCAACGGAATAATGCTGTCTTCAAGTGGGAGTTGGATTTTATTCAGTTGCAAGTCTCTAGTTGCTAGTACTATCTAGGTTCTAACAGTACAAGCAAATAAGTGAGATCAGAATTTTAAAATAGCTTACAGCATTTCCTCTATCTCACAAGTGCTTTCTGCCCCATCCTCTTGGTCCTGTTGTGAACCGATCTTGTTTCCTAATCTCACTGTTATTTGTCTGCTGTCATTACTGTTGCCAACAAAGCAGAGAACATCTGAAGGGAACTGAGGCCGGAGTGTCTGCTAAAAGCAGACTCCAACGGTGTGAATCACTGAGGAACATCTTTTCAGGAGGGTTTTTTATTTTAAAAAATTATGAAAAGGGAAGCTTGGGGCTTGGAGAGCTTGGGGCATCATCTTACCTGCTGGAAATGGAATAGACTCCTGGTAGATAGAAACAAAGAATGGACTAAGAGGAAGTGCAGAGGAGAAGGCATGCAAAAATGAAGAAAGAAAAAATAAAAGGCAAAAATAAGAAGGGAATGCCTGTACAACGTACAAGCAGTGATCTTCATGTAGTGAGGATGTCATTTCAATAACTGAATAGACAAAAGAATGGATGAAAGGCAGGGAAAATCAATAACCAAAAGTGAGACTGTTTGGCCTTTGCTTTCATTCTCCACTCTTATATATTTGTTATACCACAAAAGTACTACATCCCCCAGTAAAAGAAAAGTAAAACCTTATTATGGGAATATTGGGAACAGTGCTGGGGAGATGAATAAAGTCCCTACAATGACCCGAGTTTGATCTCTAAAGCCCACGTACAAAGCTAGGTGTGGTGATACATGCTTGTAAATCCCAACCCTGGGAAGGCAGAGACAGGTAGATCCCTGGGCCTCACTAGCCAGCCAGTCTGGCCTACTCAGCGAGTCCCAGACCAGTGAAATATCACAAAAGGTAAATGACATCGGAGTAAGGACACCCAAGATTGTCCTCTGGCAACACACACACACACACACACACACACACACACACACACATTAAATGAAAGAATAATTCAAGTGCTAATATCATTCATTCATCACACAACATCTACTGAGTCCTCTCAGTGGACCAGGAGGTTGTTTGAGATGCTAGGATTCTGACCACCACACCCATCACCCATGCCACAAGGTGATGGCAAAAGAAAGCATTAAATCTCTTTTTCAAATTGGAAACAACCTTTTACTTTACATTACAAGGGCTACATAATCTGAGGGAAAAAATAGAATCCCAAGTAATGGTATGCCTTGGCCAACAGCCATAGGAAACAAGGGCTTTTTTATCAATAAAATTAGATGACATTATGACATGTGCCCATTTAGAATGGAACTGCAAATCATAAAAATGCCAAAAACGTGGAGAAGAAAAACATTAAAGGAGCTAACAGTAGAATATTAAAGACAGACATAATTAAAGAGAGAAATGCATAATAAATACAGGGTGCTTTAAATTCCCTTTGTCATAGGCCTCTACTGCAGTTTGACTCTCAGTCCCATTAAAGTCATTCTAAATTGATTCCCGCGGTATAATGAGCCCCTCTTGATAACACCAAAACACTTGGCCTCTCAAGAGCTCCTTAAGGCAGCTGCAGAGATGCTGCAGGCTGGGGATTCCTGCAGGAGACTAGCAGCTGCCTCACTTCCTTTAGCAGCCCTGCACTCCGGCAAGCAGGTCCAGGTCTGGCCCGGATGTGCCATCCTCAAGTGAGAAAAATCCCCTTTGCCCATGAGGGGCATATCTTGAGGGACTGCAGCAACACAGTTACTGAATTCCCGAGTTGGGTTGAATGTGTTAGACTTTGAGTTATTTAGAATGCATTCTAATGAATAATCTTTATTAATTCATATTTGGGCTATACATTGTAGTTTCCTGCTTAATTTGAATAGAGGGATAATTTATGTGACTTTCTATGGAGGCCACCTATTTGTTTTATGACTGTACCTGGGAAGAAGCCTAGAACAAGGACAGAGGAAGTATAAATGCATTCAATAATCATTTCCTTCTCCACTGAACAATGTAAATTTAAGGTCATCAGTGGGGGGAGCCAAGAAACCCAAATTATTGAATGACTATTTTCCCGAAGCCTGTTAACTTTGAGGAAACTGTAAAGGTCATCCCTTTGCACGGCCAAATAGCTTTTCTCTGAAGATGTGACACAAACAGCTCTTTCACCTGCTCAGACCTGCTTCTCTCCCAAGTTTTTGCTTTGTTTTGTTTTGTGTTTTAGTTTTATAAATCACTAGTGGAATTTGCATGAACGTGGGATCAATATTTCCTAAAGACATCTGGCTACTCAGAGCTTCTGTTTCTCCACCCTGTGACATCATAGACTCTAGCAAAGGAGCTAATACCGTTAATGTCACAAAGGGCTGTGAGTTCAAGAGGAAGTCATCTGACTTCCTAGGAAGCAAAGGCTTTACTTTCCTCAACTTTTTTTTCTGGTAATAAAATTCAAGAAAAGCTAAATACCTAAAACGTAAAATAGATGATTTATTTAAAGAGCACAAAGTGACTGACTGTTGTCTATTATTCCCAACTTACAAAGCTACAGGGAAAAGTTAGGATGGCCAGGTGTGGTGGCACACACCTTTAATCCCGGCACTGGTAGGGAGAGGCAGGTGGACCTCTCTGAGGTCAAGGCCAGCCTGGTCTACATAGTGAGCTTCAGACCAGCTGGAACTAAAGGTAGACCCTGTCTCAAAAAGACCAAAAAAAGAAAAGTTAGGATAAAGAAAGGAATTCTCAAACGCTAATGACAGCGTGCTTTTTCTTCGCTTTTGACAGTGTACTTTGCTTACCAACATGGGACAACTGTAGTCGTTTTTTTAATAACATTATCCTCAATCCACTGAGTGTTATCAGTCTAAGCATAGATTTTCTTTTCTTTTCTTTTCTTTTCTTTTATTTATTTATTTTTGTGTATGAATGTATTGTCTGCGTGTAGGTTTGTGCACCCGTGTCGTGCAATGCCGCAGAGGTCAGAAGACGGTGTCAGATTCCCCTGGAACTGGAGTTCTCCTGGAATTGGAGTTACAGATGGTTCTCAGCCACCATGTGGGTGCTGAGGATTGAACCCAGGTCCTCTGCAAGAGCAGTTGGCACTCTTAACCACTAGGCCATCTCTCCAGTCCCTAAGCATAGATTTTCAAATGTTGAATATTTCATCTAGGCATTGTTGATTGTTCTGCAACTATCACGACACTTAGGCATTTACTATTGTTTTACTGCCTCTACATAACTTAGCATTTTGCTGACATTTTATTTTTATCATTACATTTTAAACTCAGCTTTCAGTAATTTTTAGTCCCAGCAATGTGCATTTTGAGTATACACATAATCACTCTATATCTGAAAGGTAATTAGAAATATCCTTTCACACAGCACGAAGTAATTCTCCAGATCTCATCAGCCCCAAAATGTTGGACTAGAAAAATGTAAATGAATATAGAACATGTTTTGATAAGTTTCCACAATTCATGAAAAAAAATCATACATGACAATTAAGAGAACCTGGGTGGAATCCAGCTTTTGGAAGTTGACACTAGACATGATATCCAAAGGCAGACATGACACGTATGAATGTCTCATGCAGCCATGACCCATGGGCCATAGCTATGGTGGTACCTCGTAACCTTGCATAATACAGAAAGGACCATGTGTGATATAGCCCTGGTAGCTGTGACTATTTATGAGTTGCCTGTGGTGGATGTAATGCCTAGCAGCTTTCCTTGTCAACCCAACACAAGAATCACCTGGGAAGAGAGCCTTGTAAGGGATTTCCTCCATCCACTAAAAGTGTGTCTATGGCGGTTTGTCTTGGTTACATTAATTGATGTGGGAAAACCCAGTGCATAGTGAATAGCAGCATTGTCTGGGTTTGGGGTTCTGGACTGCATAAGGGAACAGAAAGCTGTTGAGTCATAGAGATGTCTCTAAGTGAAAGGAAGAAGGCAGCCAGGGAAAAGGGTCAGCCTATAAAACCTCAAAGCCCACCCCAAATTTCCCACTTCCTACAGTGGGGTTTGGCCTCCTGAAGGCTCTGCAGACAGCTCCACAAGCTGTAGACCAAATGTTCAAACTCATAAATGTGAGGGAGACATTTAGAATTCAAAGAGCAACACAGGGCACAACACAAGGATACTGATCATATTGTATTAAGGACCACCCTCATGACCTTATCTTAATGTGGCCATGTGCAAATATGTTTCCAACTAAGGCCCTATGCTGAGGTGTTGGCTGTTAGGACCTCTCTGCTCTTGAGAGACCAAGTTGAACCAGTAAGAGACATCGTACATATGGCTGCATCCTATACCCATTTCATGGAGTCCATAACAATTGGAATTCAAGCTGTCTACGCTGGTCACATGAGGAAGCAGATGTGTCATTCCATTCCTTCAGGGACAATTCTAGTCACACATACTGAAATGAACTATTCTATGTCATATGGGATGGTGGCTCAATGAGATATATCTTGATTTAATAGAGAAATAAAAATGGTGTAAGGGCATAAGCTAAGACCATCATAAGGTGCATGCAGGCACCCTGTGCTTTAAGACTCCCCATCTGCTTTTTAACTCAGAGTGAAACAATTTGCCTAATGTATACAGAAATGGTTTGATTAATTTCCTCTTCTAAGTAATATCAATCTGTCCCCTGTAATACACCTTAACTAAAGTGCTTTTCTTTTCTCCTGTTCTTTTTAATGTTCGAACTTCAAAGATCCAAGAATGTGAAAAGTACTGATTTCTGAATGACAGGAAGTTTCCCCCAGAAAGAAAGCACATTCACACTTGATTATGGTCTTTAGTGAGCCCTTGCAAACAGCACTAGCTTAACCCCAGTCAAGGGGATAATCCAGCCTGCCCCGGGCAGCAGAAGGCAGGGACAGCCTACCCTATATCTTCATTAATAATTCCTTCAATAGCAGAAAGTTTGGCAGGGCCTTTGAATACAGTGGTTCTGTAGACTTCATTGGAAAGTTAACCTCAAAAGAAAGATCTGCTAATAATAAGAATTTACACAATAATATTTTTTACATTTTTATTTTTTAATATACATTTTGTACAAGATTATCAAATCTAGACCCGTGTTCCCCACCCTATGCCCCCACCCCACCAGAGCTCATGTATTCTGTCAAACATGCTTTTCATCTCTTTCTCAGTCTTTCTCAATATTCTCCATGTGGAAGTTGACTGTTTTGAGCAGAAGTTCACTATTTCAGTTAGTTCTTTGTTGCGGTCCTTTCTGTTGTTGTTATTGTTTCCAATATGCATCACTCCCTACTGCTTGGACAAAAGCTCAAGGGGCCATGCACAAGAAATACTTACAAGTAGGTAATTGGCACTAGCATCCACAGATGAGGGATACCATTCTTCGTTTGTTTTTCTGCGACTGTGTTACTTCACTCAGCATGATGTCATCTAGCGCCAGCCATTTTCCTGCAACGGTCATGATATCATCTTTCTTTACTGCTGCATAGAACTCCATTGTGTAGATGTACCACATTTTCTCTATCCACTCGTCAGTTGAGGGGCATTTGGTTTGGTTTCAGCTCCTTGCTATTGTGAAGAGAGCTGAAATAAACATGGCTGTGCATGTATCTATGCGGTGGGGTGAGTCTTGGGGGTACGTGCCTAGGAGTGGTATGGCTGGGTCGGGTGGCAAGTTCACTCCAAGCCTTCCAAGGGTTCTCCACAGTGCTTTCCATAGTGGCTGTACCAGTTTACTAACCAGCAGTGGATGAGTGTTCCCCTTTCCCCACAACCTCTCCAGCACTTGGTATCATTTGTTTTCTTGATCCTGGCCAGTCTTATTGGAGTGAGATGATATCTTAAAGTGGCCTTAATTTGCATTTCCCTAATTACTAGTGATGTTGAACAGTTCTTAAGATGTTTCTCAGCCATCCCTAATTCCTCCTCTGTGAAGTCTCTAGTTCTTTGCTCCATCTTTCGAGTGATTCATTTGTTTTCTTCCTTCTTTGTTTTTTGAGTAGTTTGCATACTCTGGAAATCAATGCTTTGTCAGATGTTTCTGCAGTGAAGGTTTCCTCCCACTCTGTTGGATTTTTCTTCACTTCCTTGATTGTTTCTTTTGATGTACAGAAGCTTTTGACTTTAATGAGGTCCCATTTGTCAATTGTTGACCTTAATTCTTGCACAGCTGCTGTCTGATTTAGGAAGTCTTTTCCTATGTCTATGTCTTGTAGTCTGGTGCCAACTTTTTCTTCTATCGTCTTCAGAGTTTGGGGTTTCACATTGAGGTCTTTGATCTATCTGGAGTTGAATTTTGTACAGGGTGAGAGGTAGGGGTTTAATTTCATTCTTGTACAAGTGGTGATCCAGTTTTGTCAACACCACCTGCTGAAGATGCTGTCTTTTCTCCATTGTGTCTTCTTGGCCCCCTTGTCAAATATGAGATGGCTGAAATTGTATGTGCTCAGCTTTGGATCTTCGGTTTTGTTCCATTGGTCAACAGGTCTGTTTTTGTGCCAGTACCAGGCTGTTTTTTTTTTTTTTTTAATTTTTTTTATAAATTTTTATTTATTTCTGTATGTGTAATGAATGTAACTGTCTGCATGCAGGTTTGTGCACCCGTGTCGTGCAATGCCGCGGAGGTCAGAAGAGGGTGTCGGATTCCCCTGAACTGAGAGCTCTCGGGCGTGGAATTGGAGTTTCAGAGACGGTTCTCGGCCGCCATGTGGGTGCCTGGGCGGATCGAACCCGGGTCCTCTGCAAGAGCGTCGGTGCTCTTAACGCTAGGACATCTCTCCAGCCCCCGGCTGTTTTTAGACTATTAGCCGCTGTGGTATAGTTTGAGTCTGGTATAGAGATCCCTTCCATGTATGTTCTTTTCACTCAGGTTGTTTTGGCTATTTGGGGTGCTTTTGTTTTTCCAAAATGAATTTTAAGGACTTTTTCCCAAGCCTGTGAAGAACACTGGGGATTTTGATTGGGATATGCGTTAAATCTATACAAAGAGTTTCGGTAGAGTGAAACATTTTACAATGTTTGATTTTCCAGATACATGATCATGGGAGGTTTTTTCATCTCCTGATGTCTTCCTTCAATTTCTTTTCTTGAAGGTTAAATTTTTGTTGTAAGAGATCTTTGTGTCTTTTGGTTAGGTTTTATTCCTAGGTATTTTATTGTTTTTGAGGCTATTGTGAGTGGGAAGTCCTTCTTGAATTCCTTTCTCCACTTGCTTGTTGTTGGTGTAAAGCAAGGGCTACTGATTTTTTTAGGTTAATTTTGTATCCTGCCACTTTGCTGAAGTTGTTTAATCATTTCTAAGAGTTTTCTGGTGGAAATTTAGCATCCCTTAAGTAAACAATCATAGTATCATCAAGCAAAGAGGGGATAGCTTGACTTCCTCTTTTCCAAATTAGTACTCCTTTAACATCCTTTTTTTGCCTTATTGCTCAGCCAAGTGTTTCAAGCATATATTGAAGAGGAGTGGTGACGGGGGCAGCCTTGGCGAGTTCCTCCCTTTAAGAGGGAAGGGGAATGTTTCTGTCATTTCCCCTTTTAGGATGAATATTGGCTGTGGTTAAACTCTGTATTGGCTTTGATTACATTGAGGAACTGATCCATCCAATCCAATTTCCTCTAAGGGCTTTAAGCAGAAGGGTGCTGGAATTTTGTCCCAAAAGGCGTTTTCACAAGTGTCAGTTGAGATGAGGTGTGGTTTTTGTCTTTCATTCCAATTTATGTGCTTGATGTTTATTGATTTTCATATTTGAATCCCATCCCTGCATCTCTGTAATGAATCCAACTTGGTCATGATGGATGATCTTTTTGATGTAAGTCTATGTGCGATTTGCCAGTATCCGGTACTGAGAGATTCTGCTCATCTGTTTCATTGGGAGAGATGGGTCAAATATTCTTCCTTTTTAGTTGCAATCTAACGCTGGTTTTGGAATAGAGTGATGCTGGCTTCATAGAAAGCGAAATTTTTGGGGAGAGTTCCCTCTGTTTGTATCGCTTTCTAAACAGTTTCAGTAAATAATGGTTTGTAGGTCTTTTTTGAAATATGGTTTATAGAATCCTGCCTTGAAACCATCTGGGCCTGGGCTTTTTTTAGTTGGGTAGTTTCTTAATTACAGTCTTCATTTCTTCATGCTGTGGGTCCTGTTAATGCTGTTGATCTCTTCTTGGTTAGCTTTTGTGATTCCTGATTTCAGGTATTCATCCATTCCTTGTAGGTTTTTAAACTTGGTAGAGTATAGGTTTTTTTAAGTATCCCTGTATGATTTTCTGGATCTTTTTCCTTGTCTCTGTTCCGTGATGTTTTCCTTTTCATCATGGATTGTTTGGATTTGGAGTTGTTCCTTTCGTGTCTTTTGGTAACTGGGCTAGAGGTCTGTCTATCTTGTTTATTCTTTCAAAAGAACCAACTTTTGGAATTCATTGATTTTTTTGTATTGTTTTTTCTTTGTTCTATTTTCATTGATTTCTGGCTCTGATTTTTGTTATTCTCCTGTTTGTTGAATTTAGGGTTCATCTGTTTTTAGCCTCCTGAGTGCTTTTAGCTGCAGTGTTAAGATCATTCACTTGTGCTTTTTTTTTTTTTTTATTTAATTTATTTTTGTGGGCACCCAGGGCTATAACTTCCCTTCTTAGGACTGCTTTTAAGGTATCCCATAGGTTTTTGTTGTGTTGTATTGTCATTGTCATTCAGTTCCAGGAATGCTTTTATTTCTTCTTTAATATCTCTCTTTGAGACCCATTCATTTTCCAAAGAGTGTGTTTGTCTGTCCTCCATGTGTTCTCGTAGGCAAGAGGGCTTATCCTGGTGTTGATGTTGAGCTTTATTGCACTGTGGTCTGATAAAATGCATGAAATTATTTCAATCTTTTTGTATTTGTGGAGGTTTCTTCTGTGTCCCAGTATGTGGTTGATTTTGGAGAATGTTCCGTGGGGTGCGGAGTAGAAAGTGTATTCTCTGGTATTAGGGTGGAATATTTGGTAGAGGTCTATGATGTCCATTTGGTGTATCATATCGTTCAGTTCAGATACAATAATATTTTAATCAGAGTAAGCATCTTGTGTAAAGACCCTCCTGCAGAAGAAAATTAAGTAAACAGTGGTCCAAAAAGATGAGCAGAGATTACCCAATTGTGAGCAAAAACGAAGCCAAGGAGACATTTCAGGTAACTGATGAACTGTAATTTGGTGCTAGTATGTTTAAATCCTGTAAATGGGTCATTTCCAAAGGGTTTGCTCTAAGGATTCTGAACTGAGTTCTTCAGATCCAGTCACCTCCCTTTACAGAGGATCAGGACCAGAAGCATTCAGAGATCAGCACCAGGGATCATCTAGGAGTGGTTTGAATGGGGCTCACATGAAGAATGAAGCAGGCACCTAGCACCCATATCCTTCTTCCCCACTCTGCTAAGGTAGGCGCTGGTTTCCATACAGCAGCAACCAGGTCACTCAGCCAGATGAGGAACATTTCACAATAACTGTGTGCATTCACAGAAAAACTGTCCAAGGAGCAGGGAACTCTTAAGACACCTAGGAATAAGCTGAACAGCTCAATAGGGAAAACTGTAAAATTTGTTTTGTGATGTTTGTCCTTCTCGAAACATCATTAATCAAAGAGGAAATACTCCTTGCTTTTCATTACACTTAACACCAAAGATAACATGCCACATACAAATATATTAGATAGTAAATGGGCTCCTAACTAGCTCATCTGACCAGTAAGAAAAAAGACTTTAATAGATTTAAACCCACAAATTTTTATAATTTTTAATATTTTTTAATATTTTTAATTTTGTTTTATGTGTATGAGTGTATTGCCTGCATGTATTTAAGTGCACCCATGTTGTGCAATACCCACAGAGGTCAGAAGAGGAGGGTATTTGGTCCCTGGAACTGGAAACCAAACCCAGGTTCTCTGCTGAGCCATCTCTCTACCCTAAGAAAAAAGACTTTAACAGATTTAAATTCACAATGTTAACTTCTCGTGGTGTGTGTGTGTGTGTGTGTGTGTGTATGTGTGTGTCTCTGCATGTGTGTGTGTGTGTGTATACATGCACGCATGTGGGGGTCAAACAATAGCCCCAGGTGTCAGACGTTGTCTTCAGCCTTGGAGACAAGGTGTCTTTATAGTTCTCCATTGCATACACAGGCCACCTGGCCAGAGAGCTTCCAGGAGTTCTCTTGAGTTTCTACCTCCCATCTTTCTGGAAAAGTGCTGGGATTACAGATGGACATTAATGCACCCAGTTTTTACATGGGTTCCAGGGGTTCAAACTCAGATCCTCGTCTTCTACAGCAAACACCTTACTCACTAAGCCATCTCTCCAACTCAAAATGTTCTCTTATTTTTTTCTATGCATGACTAAGTCAATCACTTTCTGTTGCTGACAGGAAAGTCCTCCATCATAATTTTAATTTGCGAAACTCGGAGCCAGTCTTCCACACTATGCAAGATTGTGATGACTTTACTGATGGATATTTTATCCCAGCTACATTACAACTTATTTTCAGTGCAGCAATTAGTAATTGGGGTTAAAACTAGTTCACTCTTAAAATCCAGAAACTATTGTTTAACGAACATAGCTGAGTGCCATTAGAATTAAAGTGTCCTTGAAGTCACAGAATTATGTATTTATTATTGTAAAGTGTAGAAAACTAAAAATATGCTCAATAGTCAACATAACTTACAAACCACTGAAAAAATGTTTAAAAGTAAAAGAAATAGAATAAATGTTAAGAACTAGACAATATAAATACCCATGACCTTTAATTACTGGTGATATGTTGATTTGAGTTATTGTTTATGTATTATAGTGGTTTGAGAAATATCACCAATGAGCTCAAGTATTGGAATACTTATTTCGCAGTTGGTAGGAGAGGTCATGGGCTCTTTAGTAGACCAGCCCTGTTGGAGAAATGTATCCCTGGAGGTGGGCTTTGGGAGGTCACAGCCTTGCCCCAGTGCCAGTTCACTCTCTACTTTGTGTTTGAGGTCCAAGCTGTAATCTTTCAGCTTCCTGATCCTGCCACCCTGGCTCGTGGCTTGCTGCCAATGACTCCCTGCCTCAATGGGCTTTTATCTGTCTGGAACCATAAGACAAAATGAGGTTTCTTCTGTAACTCTCTTTTGGTAATGGTATTTTATTGCAGCAACTAAAAAGTAGCATGTAACTTAAATTTATTCTAGCAATAACTCTATTGACAGTTATTTGCTATTTTATGGAGAACAGTTTTGGAGTATTGATCCTTGTTGATTTGGTACTGGGGAACCTTTGCTAAGTATATATTCTACCACCAAGACACACTCCAGCAGAGTTTATTCATATTAATAGTATAATTCACGGATAACTTCCTTAAGCCTCACAGGCTTCATAGAACCAGTGTTGTGTTTTACATACCTTGGAAGTGGCTTAAACAACAATGGTTGATTTTAAGTAATTATTTAATGAATTCATTGTTACATTTTATTATTTATCGTCACTGGTTAGAGAGACTAGCTTCTCTGCAAGCACTTGAAAAATCCTAATACCCATTTAAGGCTTATAATACCAGTTTTAATTCTGTGTGCTTTAAGCCTTTGAATGATCCATCAGGATTTTTCCGTAGATCTTTAAAAAAAAAAAACAGTAATGAGCTTAGAAATGATAGATTAAAGTCACGAGATTCTCACAAGAGGAGGAAGGGCCTGTTCTATACCAGCACATAAGAGTGCCTATGTTAGAATACAGTGGAATATCCCACCCTTCCAAAATGTGAGGGTGTGATTGTGACTTATCAATTATGCCTGGAAAATAAGAAGGGGAGGAGTGAGGGAAAGAGCAAGAAACTCAAGAGATTCAGTGAAAAACTCCAAGACCATTTCCTATA
The DNA here is from genome assembly GCA_009823505.1 of Rhizomys pruinosus. Classification (NCBI taxonomy): domain Eukaryota; kingdom Metazoa; phylum Chordata; class Mammalia; order Rodentia; family Spalacidae; genus Rhizomys; species Rhizomys pruinosus. Next base: position 1,793,760 of record VZQC01014540.1, read on the forward strand.
TTATCATGTAACTGGTAACTCTACAACCTCGACTTTTCAACCTCAACTCTTCCTTCCTGTCAAATGGGGAGAAAGTGAAAGAAAGAAACACAAGTCCAAGGACTTTTTCATAACCAGAGGCTCTGGAACATTGCTACTGAGCCACGGATTATCCTTATCTTCAGCTCAGTGCCTGAGAATATTTGTACAGATCACTGTTAGAAACTTTTTGAGGGATGAGGGAGGGGAAAACTCCAGTCTTGTAAATATCTTAATCAGGGGCTTCTCCATAAAATTCTTCCTCTGTTTATTCTTAAACTACTTTTTTGGATGAGAAAAGTTTACAATGAATACCTATCAAAGCACTCCTTACCTGAGTTCTGAGACTGAGAGACTAACTTCCTCTTTTCAATGTGAATTTCATGTATAAGTAGAATGAAACCAACATTTTCCTAGACACAAGAGTCTGTGATAAATAAGATTAAATGAGTATTATCCCAGTCCATCACAGAAGTAGGTGGGAGCAGGTAAAAGGAAGTAAGGTGTCAAGCAACCCATAGTGATTCCAATACTCATGCAATAGCACTGACTGCTCTTACAGAGGACCCGGGTTCGATCCCCAGCACCCACATGGCGGCTAAGAACCGTCTGAAACTCCAATTCCAGGAGAACTCCAGCTCCAGGGGCATCCAAGACCCTCTTCTGACCTCCGCGGCATTGCACGACACGGGTGCACAAACTTGCATGCAGACAGTACATTCATACACATGCAGAAATAAATAAAATTAATAAAAAAAATTTTTTTAAAGAAATGGGCTGGGGCTGGAGTGATAGCCTAGTGGTTAAGAGCGCCGACTGCTCTTGCAGAGGACCCGGGTTTGATCCCCAGCACCCACATGGCGGCTGAGAACCATCTGTAACTCCAGTTCCAGGAGAACTGCAGTTCCAGGGGAATCCGACACCCTCTTCTGACCTCTGCGGCATTGCACGACATGGGTGCACAAACTTGCATGCAGACAGTACATTCATACACATAGAAAACAAATAAATAAAATTTTAAAAAACATTAAAAATATTTAAAAAATTAAAAAAGCAATAAGAAATGGGCTAAGAACGGCAAAGACCACAGATCTTTTGTACAGTATCAGGTCCCACAGTAGCCTTGCTGTGCCCAAAGAGACCCTCAAGTAGAAGCAGGCACTTGTACCCAGCAATAGTAACCCCAAGCCAGTGCAGCACACAACCTTTGCCTCTGTACTTTCTAACTCTTTGAGCTCCAAGGTCATGGTGAGTTATGAACAAGGAAGATCAGTGCTTGCATTATACAGATGTGTAGCAGAACCTCAGCAAGGGTAAGCTGTTAATTATTCAGGGTTACTATGTGGAAAGTGAACCCAAGCCCTGGCCTCCAGGGACTGCCCTGGACTAGCTTCACAGTGGGATCCTAACCACAGCTATCAGGGAAAGGGCTCCTAGAAGCTTCTGGAAAAGCATCTGACTTACTTCCATCCTCCAGGCTCGCACTGCCAGTGAGTGTGAGAACGTTGGAGTGGGGATTAGGAGAGCAGAAGAAGTGCAGATAGTGAATGAAACCCCCAGGGCACCACACGTGTCTGTGACAAGATGCCATGTGGAACAGCATCCCAACTTACACCTGCAGAAGATGTAAAGGTTTGATTTTATTAATCAGGGAGTAGTCCCCATCTCCAAGGTTTTGCACTGTGCTGGAGTGAAAACGAATTCCCCTTTCTCCTTGGTAGAGGAAATTACTTAAATAGAACAGGGTTCCTGAATTAACCACTGGCTGAATAAACATCTTCCCAACAGAAGCCAGATATTTTCTACAGGGCTAAGAGATTCAAGTCCCACCTTTCACATAGCCAACTCCATATGGCTGGAGATGGCAGAGACCCTAAAGAGAAAACTACCTTTGTCACATATTCCAAATATATATCCTTACATTTACAGACAAGAGTACCTCTCACCACACAGAAAAGAAATTTCTTTTTCCAACAGATGGAGACTATTAGACTATTTCCACAGCTGGAAAAAGTGCAGAGAATAATTGTCTTTGTGGTTCCCAGCCCTAAGTGACACATCTACAATGCAACCCCTACATCTAAGGCCCAGGGAACATCGTGGAAGAGGAGGTAGAAGAATGTAAGAGCCAGACACCTGCTACTACTTAATGCATTCTAGACAGGACAGGGAAGCTACCCAGTGACATCTCCACAGTGTGGTCATCTAAAAGGATCTGCATACAATAATAAAACTAGTTGACATGCCCAAAGGGATTGTAGAAATTTCAAGGGATCCCATCTAAAGGAGCTGCAGGCAATCAGTGGATGTCAAGAGAAGAAATGGCAGTTTTCTCCAGGTATTAGCTCCCTAAGAGGTTATCTAACTCCGAGTGGGCAGCTCTAAACACAGATACATAGGGGCCCCTCTGAACGGATTGAGTGTATTTTATATATGTATGCATGTGTATATAACAATAATAGTCAAGGAAGGGGACAAAAAATGGAGGAGTTGGGGAGATGAGGGAAGAGTTGGAGGAGACTGGAAGGTATGGAAATGGTGTGAAGACTACTCCTGTATGTTCATGATTTTTTTTAAGAACATACAAGTCCCCCCCCCCCAGCTGGATGGTGGGACCCATGGGCTGTGTGGGTTTGGGCACAACTGCTTGCAAATTGGTTTTACATGAAGAATGCTTGTACCCATAAATTATCACTTATTGTTAAAAAATGAAAAAAAAAACCGAGAGAAAGATGCAGGACAGTTATGGCAGAATGCATGATCTGGGATGGGGTGGGGTGGGGTAGGGGGAAGGGAAAGGGAAATATGCCTGAACTGAATTGGAAAATGATGCATGAAATACACAAAGCATCAATAAAAAAAGAATTAAAATTGTGGAAAGTGGTTGTCATTAATTAAATTGAGGAGGTATTGTCAGTCAGTAAACATATTCAGGATTTTTTAGAGTACCTTTCTAGAACTTTCACCAGCATCATCAGTGGTTCATATGTTCTGTCACCTGATGAATGCTATGTGGAAGAATTGTTCTTTTATACATCCAGGCACTCGTCTGAAGAACAGATAAACCTCTTTCTTCATGGTAAGAAACATTTAATATCTCCACATGTTGCATTCATTTCCTTCTCTGTAATATCACCCTGATTCTTTATTACTATAATTCTTCCTGCTCAAGATAATCTGTATCATCTAAACTCTACACATGTCAGACTGTGTATTAGCCCCTCCCTCTTGCAGAGTGCCTAACATTATCCAAGGGGCATAGGAAGGTACTATCCACTGTTTGACTGATTCCTTTAGGGTCCGATCACAAAGGCTACTAAAACTCAGTTTTAAGGGATGGGGAGATGGGTCCTTTGGCAAATTGCCTGCCATACAAGCATTAGGACTAACGTTTAGAGCTTCAGTACCCACATGAAAAGGTGGGTGTGGTGACATGCTGATGTCACCATAGCCCTGCAAAGGCAGAAACAGGAGGCTTCCTAGTGCTGACTGGACAGATATTCCTGCTGAATTGGTAAGCTTCACGTTCAACTAGAGAGTGTTTCAAAAAATGACACTGACCTTTATCATCCAAATGCAACCATGTACACATGTGCACAGATACATGAACACATACATACCCATATACCACACACACACACACACACACACACACAAAACTAGGTTTCATAGGGCATAGGGATTGCATGCTTGCAGTGGACATAGCTCCTATTCACAAGCTCAAGTCATTGACTTTGAGTCCTAAAGTTTTCAAGCTCAAACACTGCAGAGACACCGAGGTATCACTGGGAGCTCAAATCAGCTCAATATTTTATTTGATTGAAAAAAATAAACAGGAGCTGGAGAGATGGCTCAGTGGTTAAGAGCACCGACTGCTCTTGCAGAGGACCCAGGTTCAATTCCCAGCACCCACATGGTGGCTAAGAACCATCTTTAACTCCAGATCCAGGGGAAACCGACGCCCTCTTCTGACCTCCGTGGCATTGGATGACACGGGTGCACCAATCTACATACAGACAGTACACTCATATACATACAAAAAAATAAATAAAAAAAGAAAAAAGAAACAATAAAAATGGCAGGCTGTGAACTTCCTACTATGTTGTGACTCTGATAAGTAAGTCAGCTTGATGTCTATTGTTAATGGTGTTTGGCAAGAATACTTCAGCCCCAAAGTTGAATTAAACAACCCACAGAATGCCAAACCTCTGTTTCCATATATTCTACAAGCAGAGTGGAGTTTCCAAATTGTACATTGTTCTAACTTCCATGTGGAACATAAATAGCAGAACAACCATGGGGACGTTAGTGCATATGGAGCACAAAAGTGAAGAGATTTCACTGTAGGGGAAACATCAGCAAGTCAGAAGAGTAAGGATCATCCTAGCCAGCCCCAAACGAGCGGGGCAGATGTAGTCGTTAGCATGGCTTCTGATGAATAATCATACCCTCTTGCTCCATGATGATGCTCCCCGTGCTGTGCCTCTTTGGAGAAGGGGAGCCAATATCTATATCTGAAAATGACTGTTAATCGCCTTTTTGAAAAGCATATTTTAGCAAAGGATGAAAAACACTCACAAATGTAGTTGAAATGAAAGAGGGAGAGAGAGAGAGAGAGAGAGAGAGAGAGAGAGAGAGAGAGAGAGAGAGGCAGGGAGCAGCCACCCCTGCAGCCAAAACAACTCTGTGGGAACAGAGTCATGTTGATGCATCTCTGAAGCTCCACTGTTTCGTAAAATCATCAGAAATAAGGCCGCTGGCTATGATTACCACTGTGATTTGAGGGGGTATTTGTCCTTTGATAGAAAAATCAGTTCAAATGAGCCCTCCTACATATATGCTGCCTATCAGGCCATGCACTCACAGCAATCTTCATAAATAAGGGAGAACCATCAAAGGTTAGCCTTTCGTTCAAAGGTCTCAAATTGCAGGTGGAGATAGACCTTCACACCAAATTTTACCTTGTGCAAAAGACAGTCACTGAATAACCAGCTGAGGAGGCTCAGAGACTTCAAATGAAATGGCCGAAGACCAGGGAAACGATGACCTGAAGCTAGATGTGTGAACCAGGACACCTAGGCTAGAAAGAAGGGAAACTGAGAACTTGGATCCTTGTAGCCTTTTGCTCATCCTTCAAGACAGATTCTGCCTGAGCCATTGGTAAACCAGGTGTCAGCACCAATAGGCTGACATGTTCATGGGCAGTGGTCTACAGCTGCCAATAAGCTATGGCAAATAATTAAATGTACAGAGCAGTTCAAGCCTATATACCAGACACCATCAGAATTACAGTACCATCTGATCTGTTCACTATGCAAATATCTACATACGTGCAAAGCCTTATTATAAATAACTCACTTCCCAGCTGCATGCATACTCTAAAGAGAAAATGACATGTCGTCTGACTCTTACTAAAGGAAGCCAAGCCAAAGTGAGGTTTCCAAACCTGACTCACCTAAATTTGGATTTTGTTTGAAACCTAAAAGGAAGGCGCAACTGAAAAATGAGAGTTCTCTGGTACTGCATGCATGGGTTTCTAGGTGGGTACCACAAGGCTAGGAAGCAAGGCTAGTCTTCCTCAGAGTGCATCTGAGTGTTGTCTTGGGGAAGTATAAAGTAACTCAATCACTGCAGTGGGAACTGGAGTTGCAGCAGCTAAGCTCTGAGGGTACAGTCATGGCAGGGAATGCAGAGAAGCAGGAGCATCAGGTAAAAGGTGACATTGCACCTGCAGTCCAGACAGACAGATGTAGAGCTAGTGCGTAACTTGCTTTGTCCTTTTGATTTCAGTATCCATGAGATGGTGCTGTCCACATTCAAAGTGTATCTTCCTTGTTCCATTCAACTTTTCTGGTAATATCCTTATAGAAAAGCCCAACAGTGTGTTCCTCTAACACCTAAGGCTCAGGCAATATAGAACAAAAGATGAACAGGACACTAATGGATCTCTCAACTCTCAGTAATGAAGCTCTCTCATGTATCATATCAGAGGACCAGGAACACATAAGGGTGAGAATGGCCAAAGCGTGGAGATTAGGTGTCTGCAGAATGTGGGTCCTTGGACAGAACTCCTATATTAAGCTTCACTCAACAGGGACTCGAGGAACATTGAGAAAGTGGGGATGGAAAGATTGTAAGAGCCAGGGAGGCAGTGCGAGACCATATGAAAACAGATTCCTACAGGCTCCTGGGACCTCGTTCATCTGAACCCACAGCAATGGTATCAGCCTGCACAAGACCCATGCAAGCATAAAGGGCAAAACCCAGCATGGAACTGTGGGAATGGGCAGCAGGCCCCAATCTTAGCAGAAGAACTATTGGCAGCTGATCACTGCTGGGTGAGGAAGAGCTGATCTTCTTAACGTGAAGAAGTCTGGATGGGCTGATTAGACCTCAGTGGATGAACTTGCATTGAGGAATGTCTAGGGACAATACCTTAACATGATAGGCCTTTGGACAAATGAAAGAGTATATGAATTCCAGTGGGGGTGGTAAAGGGGATTAAGAGTGGTTGATATGTTCTGTATGAGATACACAAATATTCAATAAAAAATGCAAAGAAAAAACAAGTCCTGACAGTCAAGGTTAACCATCACATGCAAAGATGTCTGTAACCGCCACCTCTGTGGATATAATGGTCTTGTCCTCTTGTGCTATGTTCTCCCAAGCCCTGGACTCTCTCCCACCACCACCCCCCCCCTTCTTGCCAGTTTCTGGGCTCTTGGTCCATGTGACCAATCACTTCATCATCTCTTCCCCCTCTTTAGAAATTTCTGACTTCTAGAAGGTCCACCATAACTGAAACAAAATACACATCTCTGCCTTGAAGTGTTTAAGATTCATGCAATTTAAGAAGTATTCTGTTTCAGAAAAGGAGTACAAAAATCTCAATGGAAAGCTGTAAATGAAACCTTGGAGGCATCTGTGCAGGGGAGATGACCAGCTGCTTGAATTTCATCATCTTCTCAGTAAATCTGACTCTGACTAGAGCTCCATCATTCCAATGGACAGCCACTAAAGGTTTCCAGCCTGTCTTCTTTTTTTTTCCCCCTGGAATAATTTCTTTTTTTTTTTAATTTAATTTAATTTTTTTGTTTATTTTTAAGGGATTCTACAATATAATGACACAGTTGTTTGCAGATAACATTGATGTTACTCAGTTTGTCATACAATTAGATAATTGGTGCATTTTGCAAGTATCTATGTCCAAATTTTGAACAACCCAAGGTTCCCATAGTCCAGTTGGAGTCCAGCCTGTCTTCTTAGAAGACTATTTCTATAGTATTTAAGATTTGTTTTCCTTGAGAATTTGAGAATTTAATAGATTTTAGGAGTGTTTATACCCATAAGAGGCTGCAGTCAATATCTGCTGATGTAAATAATAAAAGTAATTAGAAGATGGGACCAGACAGGCCCCAAACCTCAGATGCATAAAATTAGAAGTAGAAGAAGACTAGGAATCCAACTACTCTCTTGGAACACCTGTGAATGCATGGCTAACTTGATAGCAATTGAGACAGCACCTAATCTTCTAGCATTAGAAATATTTTTTTGAGTTTCTGACAGCAAGAAATTGACAATATTGTTGACTGAGAGAACCCACACTCAAAGGTTAAATTTGGACTGGCTGGAGGGGAGAGCCCGAGGCGTCCTCCCCTTTTTTTGCTGCCCCTGAACCTCACCCCCAAGTCTTCACTCTTCCCTTCAATAACCATGCTAGGTCAGGGAATTATTTTTATAGAAAATCTATGTGTTGGTGTATTTCTGGGTATGTGTTGTACTTGCATGAGTTTATGCACCCCATGTGTATGCAGGAGCCTGATGGGGTCAGAGGGGGTCAGGTCCCCAGCAGTTGTGAGCCATTTGATGTGGAGGTAGGAACAGACATCTGAACTGGTTAACCCCATGTGTTCTGCCTACCAAAAAAAAGCATCCCATAATCTTTGATAAACTTTAGTTCCTTTAAATTCCCATCTGCTTGGTAATTTAGGGATCACAGAGTTACCCGTGAACTACAGTGCACGGCTTTTATGTATTTTTATCTCTGGATAAAAAACAGGAGAACTGTTTGCTGATACATTTGTGAAGCAAACAACACAAAGACAAAGAACCGTGTAGGAAATTGCTGAAGTAGGAGGCGTCCATCATTGTTCCTTGTGTGCTGTCTCCCCGGAGGAGTGATCAAGCGGGATGTCCATGTGCCTGGGACTTAGCATCCTGTCTTGTTTCACGTTGCCAAAGAGAAGAGCTAAACATTCCACCAGAAGAGATGGAGATGACAGTTATGTGATGGTCAAGGACCTGAAAGCCAAGTACAAAAGTAGGGTTGGAGTGGACATGGCCCACCCTCCTCCTGATGACAGAGCCTGACCAGGGGTCTCTCGGACTAGGGGAGAGAGCAACCATGTTTTCTCCCTTCCTGAAGCTGCTTAGAGAATTCTTTTGGCCTTTGGTTTTACCCTCTTCCCCCTCTTTCCAAAATAAAATTCACTTTTTGTGACTGCTGTGGGTGTTTGGGTTCTTATTTTAATTTATTTTAAAGTTTGATTTAAATTTGGAACCTGCAGAAGACTTTTGACATTTATTTCTGGGGGTGTTTTCTGAGGCTCGATGAAGTGGGTGTTGATTGACAGGCAGGTTGCTATGGCAATAGCTGTCACAGCAGAGACTAAAGCTTTATTTCATACTCTTCTTTTGTCAGGCAAAGGTTTGTGGGATATTTTAAAAATAGTATAAGTGCTTCAGAATTAATAGGAAACCTCTCAGTGACTCCTTCCAAACGCACCTACCAGAACTGGCAACTCCTCTTTCTCCCGTGTTCCGTGTATGTATTTGTAACTTTTGGCTTTAAAGCTAGTGATTTCTGATATTGTCTTCTCACATGGATTGCTCATGCTAATCCTCCTCTGATATGGGCCCCTGTGAAATCATACAGTTAAGGAGACTAAAGGAATAAATAGCACTGAACAGCCTTTCCCAAAGAAATTTCCAACTTATACAGCCATGGACTGGGACAGTGTATGTCTCTAGCCTAGAACTGCATTAACTGAGTAACTTCATCATTTTAGAGTTGTACTTTTTATATTTATTTTTGCACACAGATGTGTATCCAGACACATGTATGTGTATGTGATTACATGTACACACACATGAAGGTCAGAGAACAGCTTTCAGGAGTCAGCTCTCTCTTTTCACCACGTGCAACCAAGGGATTGAACTCAGATTATCAGACTTAGTGGCAAGTACCTTTATCTGCTTAGCCATTTTACCAATCCCATGTTAGAGTTTTAAAGAGAGAATTAAAAAAAAAATGAGAAACACATACATATTTTTTAAAGGAACAGTGAGTTCCTTAGACTGGGTAAATTGGGATTTTCCTATATTCTTCCTTTTATTATTTCTCTCAGCCTCTTACTAGATTCTTGGCAAGTTGGATATTCAATTAAATGAGATGCAGGATTTCCAAACCAAATTCTCATCAGCCCCAAATCTCTTATTTCTGAGGACTCAGATTCCCAAGACATTCATTACAGGCCCCGAAAGCAATTGAATTCTGAATACTTTCCAAGCAACCCTTTAAGAAAAGAAAGAAAGGCACAAACCTCCCGGAATCATCTGCTCTCCAAGTAATGAAGTGACCCTCCTCTAAACTCATCTTCCTATGAACCTGAATCCAATCATCTATTCTCTTTAAAACAAGCACCTCTCTGTGCCACCCCCACAATGGCACAGCACAGGACCCTGGATAGTCTAGTCAGCAGCTCAATTTTTGAATAGAGTTCAGAGGCTGAGTGTTTGCATTACTTTGTGTTTTTCTGGCTCCAGTCAATTTTGCTATCTCCTTATTGGTCTTGCTTAGCTCCCTTTTATATGAATGTCAAATTTTGCATTTGTTAAGGGTCATCATTTGGACCCCTGCTGGGAAAGCAAATTTTCTCCCATGGGAATGCCTCAGATTTCCACTCCATCCATAAAAAATGAAATTCATAGCTTGGAGAAAGTAACATATATAGGTTTGGACATTTGTTTTCACAGAACCTTGCTCCAATTCATCCAGTTCCGCAGGACATCTCATTTCATGTCATGTTCTTATATTGTTTATGCCACTGTGTTGTATGAAAACTCACTTAATAAACTAAAAAGTTCATCATATCCCTGTTACCTACTAAAAATATCTATGTAAGATGTAGGGGTTAAAGAAGGCTTTAATTGTGTAACAGCAAAGCAAGCTGTGACGCTTCAGGGTCCCTGGATTTTAAAAGCTCGATTTAGAGTAAAAAATGAGAAAAAATATACTAGCAAGAAGGGGATTGGTTGATTCTGTCTTCTTGTCAACCACTATAAGAGTTGTTATTTTGGGGGGCAGGGGGGAGTGAGAAAGATTTTCTGATTTATCTCCAAAACCTTCTAAGTTCATGTGGGTGTTGTGAGCTGAAATCCTTGGACTTGCAAGACTGACTGAACAGAATACTTCATGACTGTGGAGAGTTGGAATGTTGATGATCCAGAGCCAAATTTTCTTGGCTCATCTGTAGCTTTCTTAATACCTTAATACCTCCCTTCCTTGCCCACCACTGTGTCTGACCGAACGTCTTTGTGACTGTCAGGTAGCACTTTTCAGAATGCCTTAACTTAGCAGTCCACTAGTATCCACCACCCCCAAATCTATGAAAGTGATTATATACTACCTGAGATCTACAATAGACAGTTCTGGATTTGCTCTAACATGCCTGCCTGATGTTTCCATCAGTGTTTTTGAGAAATGCTCTAATTTAGGGCTTTCTTTTGTTCTGTATCTCTACAAAACACCATGATAGCATATGCATTATTTGGGGACAAGCTGAATCCATGCCTCTTATACTAAGCTCAAGAACAAAGTACCTCTTTATATTCCCTTTGAAGGGAGAGCTGTGTTTTGCACTAACGATATAAATATAAATGTAAATCTTGGGTTAAAATGGTGGGAAATGACAGAGGCTAGGGAAGAGAATAAGTGGTACTATCAGAACAAAATTCAGTCAAGAAAAATGCTAAGAAATGTGGAGATGAGAAATCAGAACTGTTACTACAAGGACTAAGAGGGCATGAAACTTATTCACAGCAATTATACTATTACTTTTTGTATGAAATAGACTCAGTTGTCTTTTTAAATGCTATACTATGGAGCCGGGTGTGGTGGTGCATGCCTTTAATCCCAGCACTCGGGAGGCAGAGGTAGGCGGATCTCTGTGAGTTCAAGGCCAGCCTGGTCTACAGAGCAAGCTCCAGGACAGCTGGTACTAAAAGGGAGACTCTGTCTCAAAAATACCAAAAAAGGGAAAAAAGTTAAACATTATACTATGGAAAAGATATGAATGTTCCTCAAGTTATGATGAGATATGTCCTGATAAATCCATCAGAAGTTGACATTACATGTCAAGATGCATTGAATACATGGAAACTACTAAATACAGCATATCCAAACTTACCTTAAATTTGATTACCACAGTTGCATTTGCTTACAGTTAAGCAAACAATTGTCATATCTACAAAGTCTTTTTTTTTTTTTTTGGTTTTTGAGATTCCGTAGTCTGTCCTGGAACTCCACTAAATGTAGACCAGGCGCGCCTTGAACTGCACAAAGGATCCACCTCCTCTGGCCTCCCACAAGGTCCAGGATAAAGGCTGTGTACCACCAAGCCGGCTCCAAGTCTTTTTTAAACTGAGTATGGGATACTTCATGTAATTCAGAGCAAATAACAGGACGAATAAGACCCTATGTTCCATCATAGAGTTAAAAGTTCATTCTAAGTCAAATCATCTTGTTACAAACTGTCTATATTAACCATTTAGCTTTGAGTTAGAATTTGGCTTCTTACGACATTTTAAATATGACAGTAAGAAGCTACCAATTTAGTTGAGACTGGGGCCCCCATATGAAAATAACGCCGGGTTGGCGTCGACACGGGTTAGGAAAACCGTAGAGCGTGAGCCGCAAAGGTTATAGTGCACGTGTGTGTTCACCTCAGTCGTCCTAGCGATCAACGTATACGCCCAGGAGCACCAGCAGGAGCAGCACCACCAGCACTCCGACCAGCACGCCCATGCACACCACCACCACCACCACCATCACTACCATCATCACCACCACCATCACCATCATCACCATCATCACCACCATCATCACCATCATCACCACCACCATCATCACCATCATCACCACCACCATCATCACCACCATCACCACCATCACCACCATCACTACCATCATCACCACCACCATCACCATCATCACCACCATCACCACCATCATCACCATCATCACCACCACACCACCATCACCACCATCACCACCATCGCCACCATCATCACCATCACCATTATCATTATCACTATCATCATTATCACCACCACCATCACCACTACCACCACCATCAGCAGCACCATCACCCCACTATCACTATCATCATCATCATCATCATCATCATCATCATCATTTTGCCTTTTCTTATAGTCTTATACTTATAAATAATTTACCAACAGATTCAGGAAAAGGAACCCTCAAGAGATATTCTTACAGACTCTTCTTTGGACTCTGATAATTGTCATTAAAACTGGGTTCCATTTTCTTAAATGAATCAAGTATAGCCACTCTAATTAGATAATTAATCTAGGTAAACTATCTATAGAATTCCCTTATAAACAGCAACTTTCACCTTTATATCAAGTGCCTATATATATAAACATATGTCTATACAGTTTATCTTCCCAATATAAGAAAACTGAAAAATCCAGTAAGTGAACTCTTTTACTGAGGAGCATAACCAAAAAGCTTGTTGTCACTTTAACAGAGTACAAATCAATATGTGATATAGGGTTTTACTTTTTCATACATTAGGATGTTGACTTCAGCAATACGCATGTTATAGATCAGAAGCAAGGACAAAATGTTCTTCTGTGATGTACAATTAAAAGGCTTCTTATTTTAGAACCATACACACAAGTTATCCAACAACTAGCTCTATTGTGCTCTTATGAAGTAGAAGGTAATTGACAGATACCACTACACTCATTTTTTTAATATGATTTCTATCCAGAGAGGGAGAAATCCAATGCATCGTAGTAGAAATTGCCAGTGTACAAATGCGTAAGACCCTCATTTGATAAAAGCAATTCCTCTCACCCCATTCACACTGAGAGGAGATGAAAGAGTTCTTATTCATGCTGCTGTCAGACAAGATCACATGGAAGTCACTGCAGACACCCAGAATCTATCTTGATTTTTCATTCCAAAGATCCCTGGAGAAAAGAGAGTCTACAGACTTCAAAACAAGGGAAAACCCATTCCACTATTTGAAAGTTCACTCTCAGAATTATTTGCCAATTTTCTTTCACATTATAGAAATAGGTTAGGTTTTAATTTCTAGACTGACAGCCTTTGAAACATGTCATATAAACAAGTCACCTAACTTTGGTGTGTATATGTGTACATTTGGGTGTACATATATGTGCTGCTGCAGGTGTATGGACACGCATATGGGGCCCAAATGACACCTTCAAGTGGTGATCCCCTATTCTCCACCTTGTATTTTGAGATAGGGCCTCTCACTAGGAACTGAGACTCACCAATTTTATTTTATTTTATTTCTTTGGCCTTTTCGAGACAGGGTCTCCCTGTAGCCCCAGCTATACTGGAACTCACTCTGTAGACCAGGCTGGCCTTGAACTCACAAAGATCTGGATTAAAGGCATGAGCCACCATGCCCGGCTTTTTTTTTTTTTTTTTTTTTTTNCCACACCAACACACCTACACAAACACAACACCCCTACACCACAACAAACAAAACACCACACAAGGCAACCAAACAGACGACACAAAGAAACGACACAACCAACAAAAAACAACCCAAAAACACACACAAAACAACACAACAACAACAGAGAAGACAAAAACAAACAACAGCGCAACCACACAACAAAACAACGCCAGCACTCACACAACAAAACACACCACCAACACACCAACCACACCCACCACCACCCCACAAAAAAAAAACGCAAACAAACAAACCCAACAAAAAACAAGCAAACCACCCCCAACAACCCCCTACCACACACCAAAACCCCAAAGAACAATCACAGAACCACATCAAAAAACGCCAACCATATACTAAAGTACACAAAACCCCAAACAAACCCAAAAGCTAGTGAAAAAAATATTTAGACACCACAAACAAATACAGCATACACGAACCTCAAAAAAAGAACACCGCACCAACACAAAAGCAAAAAAACCAAAAACAAATAGCACAAACCACAATCACCCAAAACCCCTACCCAAACACACCCAAACCCACCATGCAATATACCGCGCGCCCCCTGTGAAATACTACAACGCCCTTACACCGGAGACTAAAGGAATAAATACATGAACAGCCTTTCCCAAAGACACATTCCACACTTCATACAGCCATGGACTGGGACAGTGTATGTCTCCTAGCCTAGAACTGCATTAACTGAGTTAACTCATCATTTTGAGTGTACTTTTTTATTTATTTTGTGCACACACTAGTGGTATCAGACCCATTATGTGTATGTTGTTACCTGTACACCACAGAAGGTCGCGAGACAGGTTGTCAGGGAGTCCGCTCTCTCTTTTCACCAACGTGCCAACCAAGGATTGAAACTCAGATTATCCAACTTAGTTGGCAAGTACTGTTATGCTGCTTAGCCATGTGTGTACCAATCCATAGTAGAGTAGATTTAAAGAGAGAATTAAAAAAAAAAATGAGAAACAACTACATTTTTTAAAGGAACAGTAAGTTCCTAGACTGTGTCAATATGGGATTTTCCTATATCTTCCTTTTATTATTTCTCTCAGCCTGCTATAGATTCTTGCAGTTGGATATTCAATTAAAAAGGAGATGCGGTATTTCCAACAAATTCCTCATCAGCCCCAAAATCGCTTATGTTCTGAGGACTCAGATTCGCCAAGACATTCAATTACAGGCCCGAAAGCAATGTGAATTCTGAATACTGTTCCAAGCAACCCTTTAAGAAAAGAAAGAAAGGCACAAACCAGTTCCCGAACGTTCGATCGTGCTCTCCCAAGTAAGTGAGTGACCCCCCTCTCAACCATCTGGCCTATAACCAATCAAGTCAGCATCTCTCTTTAACACAACAAGCACCTCGCTGTGCCACCCCCACTATTGCACAGCACCGGAACCCTGGATAGTCTATTCGCAGCTCAATTTTTGAATAGAGTTCAGGAGGCTGAGTAGTTTGCATTCTGTTGTGTTTTTCTGGCTTTCCAGTCAATGTTGCTATCTCCTTATGGTCTTGCTTAGGCTCCCGTTTTATATGAATGTCAAAGTGTTTGCATTTGTTTAAGGTCCATCATTGACCCCCTGCTGGAAAGCAAACCTTCTTTTCTCCCATGGGAAATGCCTCAGATTTCCACTCCATCCATAAAAAATGAAATTCATAGCTTGGAGAAAGTAACATATATAGGTTTGGACATTTGTTTTCACAGAACCTTGCTCCAATTCATCCAGTTCCGCCAAGGACATTCATTTCATGTCACTGTTCTTATATTTTTTATCCACTGTGTTGATATAAACTACACTTAATAAACCCAAAAAGGTTCATCATATCCATCCCTGTTACCTACTAAAAATCTATGAAGATTGATAGGGGTTAAAGAAGGCTTTAATTGTGACAGCAAGCAGCTGTGACGCTTCAGGGTCCCTGGATTTTAAAAGCTCGATTAGAGTAATAAAAGAGAAAAAGTATACTAGCAAGAAGGGATTGGTTATTCTGTTATTCTTGTACAACCACTATAGAGGTGTGGTATTGTTGGCGGGGCAGGCGGGGAATGATAAATAATTTTCTGATTTAGCTCCAAAACCTTCTAAGGATTCAGTGGGTGTTATTGAGCTGAATCCTTGGACTGCAAGACTGACTGAACAGAATACTTCATGAGCTGTGGAGAGTTGGAGTTGATGATTCCCAGAGCCAAATGTGTACTTGGCTCATCTGGTAGCTTTCCTTATACCTTAATACGCCCTCCTTGCCCACCACATGTGCTCTGAACCGAACGGGACTTGTGGCTGTCAGTAGCACTTTTCAGAATGCCTTAAACTTAGCAGTTCCACTAGTATCCACCACCGATCCCACAAATCTATGAAAGTGGATTATATACTACCTGAGATCTACAAAGACAGTTCGGGATTTGGCTCTAAGCAGCCTGCCGATGTTTCCATCAGTGTTTTTGAGAATGCTCTAATTTTAGGGCTTTCTTTTGTTCTGTATCTCTACAAAACACCATGATAGCATATGCATTATTTGGGGACAAGCTGAATCCATGCCTCTTATACTAAGCTCAAGAACAAAGTACCTCTTTATATTCCCTTTGAAGGGAGAGCGAGAGCTGTGTTTTGCACTAACGACTATAACATATAATGTATATCTTGGGTTAAACTGGGTGGGAAATGACAGAGGCTTAGGGAAAGAGAATAAAGGTTAGTACTATTCGACAAAAATTCAGTCAAGAAAAAATGCTAAGAAATGTGGGAGATGGAAATCAGAACTTTTACTCACAAGGACTAAGAGGGCATGAAACTTATTCACAGCAATTATACTATTACTTTTTGTATGAAATAGACTCAGTTGTCTTTTTAAATGCTAACTTATGGAGCCGGTGGGTGGTGCATGCCTTAATCCAGGCACCGGGAGGCAGAAGGTAGGGAAGATCTCTGTGAGTTTCAAGGCCAGCCTGCGTCTACGAGCAAGCTCCAGGACAGCTGGGACGAAAAGGGAGACCCTTTCTAAAATAACCAAAAAAAGGGAAAAAAGTTAAACATTATACTATGGAAAAGATATGAATGTTCCTCAAGTTATGATGAGATATGTCCTGATAAATCCATCAGAAGTTGACATTACATGTCAAGATGCATTGAATACATGGAAACTACTAAATACAGCATATCCAAACTTACCTTAAATTTGATTACCACAGTTGCATTGCTTACAGTTAAGCAAACAAATTGTCATACTACAAAGTCTTTTTTTTTTTTTTTTTCTGTTCTTTTGACAGGTTCCGTAGTCTTTTTGTCTGTCCTGGACTCCACTAATGTAGACCAGGCGGCCTTGAACCCACAAAGGATCCCCTCCTCTGCCCCACAAGTGGCGACAAGGGATAACAGGCTGGTGTAGCCACCAAGCCCGGCTCAAGTCTTTTTTATAACTAAGTATGGGATACTTCATGTAATTCAGAGCAAATAACAGGACGAATAAGACCCTATGTTCCATCATAGAGTTAAAAGTTCATTCTAAGTCAAATCATCTTGTTACAAACTGTCTATATTAACCATTTAGCTTTGAGTTAGAATTTGGCTTCTTACGACATTTTAAATATGACAGTAAGAAGCTACCAATTTAGTTGAGACTGGGGCTCCCAGATTAAAAGAACTCTCGGTGTGGCGTCGAGCACGGGTTAGGAAAACCGTAGGCGTGAGCCTCAAAGGTGTATAGGGTGCTACGTGGTTGTTCACCTCATTCCCTATCGATCTCAACGTTAGGTACTCCCAGGACTTTACTCACGGAGTCAAGCACACCACCATCACCATCTACGATCACCAGCACGCAACCAGACACACCACCACCATCACCACCACCACCATAACCTCCACCATCCACCACAGCACCATTGCACCACACACCCACCATCACTACCAGCGATCCACCAGACATCAACAGGCCAGACCACCACACACCAGCAAGCACCACTAGCATCAGCATAACCACCACCAGCAGCACCATCAGCACCACCACACATCACCACCAGTCACCACCAGCACATACAATCAGTCCCACCACCACCAATCACCACATACACTCACCACAGCATCACCAGCACCACCACATCATACACACAGAAATCATCACACCAACACCACATCCATCACACCTCACCACTACCATCGCCCAGCACACATCACCATTATCATTATCACTACGCGCAGTATCACACCACCATGCACCGACTACCACCCACCATCAGCAGCACATCACACCCCACTATCACTATATCCTCATCATGCATCATACATCATCATCATCATATTGAGCACTGTTCTTATAGTCGTAGTCTTATGAAAATAATTTACCAACAGATTCAGGAAAAGGAACCCTCAAGAGATATTCTTACAGACTCTTCTTTGGACTCTGATAATTGTCATTAAAACTGGGTTCCATTTTCTTAAATGAATCAAGTATAGCCACTCTAATTAGATAATTAATCTAGGTAAACTATCTATAGAATTCCCCTTATAAACAGCAACTTTCACCAATTTAAGGGTGCCTATATATATAAACATATGTCTATACAGTTTATCTTCCCAATATAAGAAAACTGAAAAATCCAGTAAGTGAACTCTTTTACTGAGGAGCATAACCAAAAAGCTTGTTGTCACTTTAACAGAGTACAAATCAATATGTGATATAGGGTTTTACTTTTTCATACATTAGGATGTTGACTTCAGCAATACGCATGTTATAGATCAGAAGCAAGGACAAAATGTTCTTCTGTGATGTACAATTAAAAGGCTTCTTATTTTAGAACCATACACACAAGTTATCCAACAACTAGCTCTATTGTGCTCTTATGAAGTAGAAGGTAATTGACAGATACCACTACACTCATTTTTTTAATATGATTTCTATCCAGAGAGGGAGAAATCCAATGCATCGTAGTAGAAATTGCCAGTGTACAAATGCGTAAGACCCTCATTTGATAAAAGCAATTCCTCTCACCCCATTCACACTGAGAGGAGATGAAAGAGTTCTTATTCATGCTGCTGTCAGACAAGATCACATGGAAGTCACTGCAGACACCCAGAATCTATCTTGATTTTTCATTCCAAAGATCCCTGGAGAAAAGAGAGTCTACAGACTTCAAAACAAGGGAAAACCCATTCCACTATTTGAAAGTTCACTCTCAGAATTATTTGCCAATTTTCTTTCACATTATAGAATTAGGTTAGGTTTTAATTTTCTAGACTGACAGCTCTTTGAACATGTCATATAAAAGAGAGTCACCTACTTGGTTGTGTATATGGGTACATATTGGGGTACATGATATGTCTGTCTGCGGTGTATGGACACGCATATGGGGCCCAAATGACACCTTCAAGTGGTGATCCCCTATTCTCCACCCTTGTATTTTGAGATAGGGGCCTCTCACTAAGGAACTGAAGACTCACCAATTTTAATTTTATTTTGTTTCTTTGGCCTTTTCGAGACCGGGTCTCCCTGTACCCCAGTCGATACGGGAACTCACGCTTGTAGGACACAGGCTGGCCTTGAAACTCACAAGATTGGATTAAAGGCCATAGAGCCACCCATGGCCGGCCTTTTTTTTTTTTTTTTTTTTTTTTTTTGGCATCCAATTTTATTTTTTGAGGTGGAATCTCCTTGTAGCCTCAGCTAGCCTGAAACTTGCTATGAAGTCAAGGTTGGTCTTGATCTCCCAGAGATCTTCCTGCTTCTGCCTCCTGAGTTCTGAAATTAAAGGTATGGCCCACCATGCCTGACATGGGGCTCACCAATTTGTGTACGCTGTTTGACCAGCAGGGCCCAGAGTTCCTCCTGTCTCCCCAGGGCTGAGATTACAAGTGCATGTCACCATGCCTGTCTTTTCACAGTGATGTTTGTAATAAATCTCAGGTCTTTGTGCTTGTGTAGAAAGCAATTGACTGACTAAAGTGTTTCCCCGGGCCCTACCTAACTTCTTTATTTCTCCTAATTTCTCATTTCCTTTCATTTATTTGAAATGGGTAAACACTATCTCCAGTATAAAGTTACTGAAAACATTGAAATGAAAAATATTTAAGTACTAGGGACACTGTATTATGCTGTGTAAATGCCAGTTGATAGTAACAGCTCCTTCTGGCGGTAAAAGTCATATTAGAAATAACAAGAGGCACATACTATCAAGCAAGGTGGCACATGCCTGTAATCCCAACATTCAGGAGCCTGAGGCAGGAAGATCATGAGTTTGGGGCCAACCTGGGCTTCATAGAAACATCCTGTCTCAAAACAAAATACCACCAATCACCCAAACCAGCACATACTACTTTTCTAATTGTTCTGGCGAGACATAATCACCCTTACTAATGGAATAAAGAAAATAACATGAACAGCCTAATGTCAGCTAAGGTATATATGTAAGTATATATGCATATATATATTTATTTATAACAATGCCGGGTAATAGATTTTGCATCTGAAGTCAAAATTTGACCATCTGAGCCACACTTCACTGTGGAAATAATGGTTAATTTCTCCCTAGCCTCTTCACACACTGTAGGTTATTCCTGTTCTCTTTTCCTTCTTGATCTAATCTCCCAATTCTTTCATTGCCTATTGCCCCACTTTTAAAATGCTTGTCTTGGTCCCACTTCCTGTTGCTATGATAAAATATGCAGACAAAAGGAACTCAGGAGAGAAAAGGTTTCTTGGGCTCACAACTCCTGGTTACAGACCAGCTTTGCAGGAAGTCAAGCCAGCAGGAACTAGAAGCATCCAGTCCCCTATCCCCAGGGTCAGGAGCAGAGCACACTGAATGGATGCTTACATTCCTGTGCTCCACTCTCTGTGCAGCCCACATCCAGGGTGGGCTGTCCCATCTCCATTAACCTAGGTTAAAAAAAAAAAAAACCTTCATGGAAATGCCCACAGACCAATCTGCTCTAGATAATTCCTCATTGAGACTCCTTTCCCAGGTGATTTTGCATTGTCAAGTTGACAGTCAAAACTAACCATCATATCTTTCCAGCATGTCCATATGTTTAGGTCAGACTCTAGGACACAACAGGAAGAAAATTATGTCAAAACAGGGGGTGAAGGGTGAGTATCTCCTGACAGCCTTCTAGAATGGTCCTCCTGTTTCCATCCAATCTATCCTCTACCCAGACACAGTGATCTTCTTTAAATGAAATTTTCAACACATCACCTTCTGCTACAATCTTTCAATGCTTTCTGTAATTCCCCGCAAAGACTATTTTTAATATCGTGCACAAAGCCTTTTGTGAGCTGCTTCCCACTTCTTGCTCCAGTTTCACCTTCTTGCTCAGCTCCTCCTTCCAGATCCACAAAGCCTATATTCCAGGCCAACCGCAGGATGCACAGCTCTTTGAACATATGAGTCCTACCTCTGGGTTTCTGATCACACAGCTACAGTTGCTAGACTGCACATCCTCAAACAGACCTGCCAAGTGACCGTCACTCATCCTTTCTACATCCTCCCAAACAACATTTCCTCTCTGCAGTCCACTCTGACCCCTTTACCTTTCTCCTGAACACCAACAGCATGTTCAGCCTTTGGGATCCCACGCTAACCCCATTTCCACACAGCTCAGGTCTACTTGCCTACTCTTTAGGTACACATCCCTGGTACGGCATCCGAGGTCCTTAGAGAGTGTGCTCCAGCTTCCTGAGTTCAAAGTGCCTCCTACAACATTTAACCAAACCCATGAATGTGAAAGGAATACGAGCAGCTACCACCTGCTGACTTAGAAAGTCAGAGAATAGTTCAGATCTCTTTTATTTCTAAGAGAAATGGTAGGTTTGTTCTCTGACTGTGGTTCTGATGGAAGAGTGCTAAATTGTCTAGTACTCACATTGAACAGAATTCTCTGCTTGTTCACCTTATCCTATTACCCAAACTAGAAATACAAAGCATTTCCATGTAGCTCCAGCAATAGACTGCAGTTAGAATTGACTCAATCACTCCTTTCTTTTCGACTGGATGGATAACTTTTAGGCAGAGGGATGATTTGGGTAAATAAAATTTTCCAGAAATATAGAACTTCATCACCATTTCCAAAGGAAAGATGCATTTTATTGTTGATGCTGTTGTTGTTGTTGTTATTATTATTATTATTATTATTAATGTTGTTGTTTGGCATATTTCTTTTTTCAGACAAGAGTCCCATGTAGCTGAAGCTATCCTCTATTCATTGTGGAGCTGGGGCTGGCTTTGAACTCCTGACTGTCCTGCTTCCATCTCTCAAGAGCTGGAATTATAGGCATGTGTCACCATCTGGCAAATGGGTTGGAAACACTGGTTTTTGTTCCCACTATAGTTTTACCTTCAGTGTCCTTCAAAGGTTGTGCATTGACGGCTTGACACCCAGACTGGGCCTGCTAGAAGGTGATAGAACCTAAGAGAAGCAGAGCCTAGTGAAAAGAAGTTAGGCCACTGGAGGAACGTCCTGGAAAGGGACACTGGCCCCGAGCCCTTCTCTCCCTACTCACTCCCAAGTCTTGCTCCAGCAACACTGTCCACTGCCACATAAGACTGCCTCACCACCGGGCCCAAAGCAACTCTTGCTCGATGGACTACAACCTCCAAACCTGTGAACCAAATGCAGTCTTTCCTCTTAAAGTTGGCCACTTTAGGTGTCTTTCTATATTAACAGAGAGCTGACTAATAGTACCACACTTATAAGAATGTCCACAGAGTTCCAAGCAGAGCAATGTTTGCATGTACAAAGGGACACCTGAAAGATTTGTTTGTGATCACAAAGACATATTAGCAAGCCCTTCAGGGCTAATTCAGAGAGCTACCAATTTGTGAAGAGTAATTAATGAAGTCATACCATGTATTAGAAAGTATGACCCCCAGTCTTCCTGTTCAGGAAGGTCTTGGAGAGCCACTGATGGAACTTCAGCCAGTGTCCAGTGTATAAAGAGGAAAGTCTGTTCATGCTTCAGAAAAGGAAGCCTGGTCTAGCAAGACCTGATTTTGTCCTCAGGTGGATGGAACTGGTAAGTGAAAAGCCAAAAGGGGCCAGGGGCTTCCACCCTCCCCCCAAAAACCCTGAGAGACCCCTGAGGACCAGATCCTCAACTGACCTTGAGAAAACAAAAACCTTGGTTAATCTGGGCTAACTGTGTGGCCTTAAGCATCCAAAAGGAAAGTACAGCCAGAAATTAATAATCAGTAAGACCAGAGAAACTAACTGTACAGCAGACATAAAACTTGAGATCTTAGTAAAAAGACAAAAAGAAAAAAGAGAGAGCACTGTTGTTTGGCCTGTCTTCAATTCTTGCTGGCAAGTGCATCTACTCTGTGGCTGCCACCGCTTTTGGCACTCCTCAGAGACATGAGACACAGCTTTTTAACCTTCCAATATGGACTGAAGACTCATGTCTCTCCAAGAATCCTCCAAACCTTCAATGCCAGATGGGGACTACTGAGATACCCAGCTTGTGGACTAAACAGCTAAAGGGATTTCAGCCTCGTCAGAATATAGACTGCCATTGTTGGACTACCTGGGCTGTATCATGGAGGTCAGTACAGGGGGATCAAGACAGGATGCATGCTTACTGGACTTTATTTGGGGGACCATGGGAGGGAAAAACCCCAATGTAGAGCAAAAGTGCAGGACTGATGGTTGTTTGGGATTCCCAAGGAGGAACTTGGAGCACTTCCTTAAGGAAAACATGACATCTTTTAGAGAAAAAAAATCAATTCCAGTGATATGTGTATGTATATATGTATATATTTATGTATATATAACTATGTATATATGTATATATACTGTAGCAATACAAGTTGGAGAGAACAACAAAAGAACTGAAAAAAACTCTGGAAAGACTCAGAAAAGGATGCAGGACATGTATGGCAGAGTGCAGGGACTTGGGTGGGGTGGGGGGCATGGAAAGGGATGCAACTCTAGATTCAATTGAGAAATTATGTATGGCCTATGGAAAAAGTTTAATAACAATAAAAAAGAAAATATGACCCTATTACATTGGCCCCCTTTTTCTTATTTATGTATGCCTAACACAGCAATATATATGTTTCATATACGCATTCTATTTCATTCTGTCTCAATTTCATAGCAGGCTTCACTGAAGTCTCTGCATCTCTTTAAAATTTTATTTATCTATTTCTTTATTTTTAGTATATGTATATGGGTGTTATGCATGCATGTATGTAAGTGCACCTGTGTCATGCAATACCCACAGAGAATAGAAGGCATTGGGTCCCCTGGAACTAGAGTTATAGACAGTTATTATTTGACATGTGGGTGCTGGGATTCAAACTTAGGTCTCCTGCAAGAGCAGCCAGTGCTCTTAACCACTGAGCTATCTCTCCAGCCCCAAGTCTCTGTATCCTACCTGTTCTCAGTGCCCAGTACAGTAGCTGCCCTATAGAAAACTCTAAAAATTTGTCTAATAAAATTAGAAATTGTCACATAGAAAATAAACATTTTATGTTTCAATTTTTAAATTTTTTTGGTCTTTTTGAGACACTGTCTCACTGTAGCCCCAGCTGTCCTGGAAATCACTGTGTAGACCAGGCTGGCCTTGAACTCACTGATATCTGCATGCCTCTACCTCCTGACTGCTGGGATTAAAGGCATGCACCACCATGCCTGGCTAAATTTATTATTTTTTTCTGTATGTGTATGAATGTACTGTCTGCATGCAGGTCTGTGCACCCGTGTCGTGCAATGCCGCGGAGGTCAGAAGAGGGTGTCAGATTCCCCTGGAACTGGAGTTCTCCTGGAATTGGAGTTACAGACGGTTCTCGGCCGCCATGTGGGTGCTGGGGATCGAACCCAGGTCCTCTGCAAGAGCAGTCGGTGCTCTTAACCGCTAGGCCATCTCTCCAGCCCTAAATTTATTTTTATGTATGTGTATGTGTGTATGCCTGCTTGTCTGTATGTGCATTAAATGCATGCAGGTGCCTATAGAAGCCAGGAAGAGTCTCAGAGCCTTTGAAACTGGAGTTGCAAGTACTTGTAAGCCATCTGATGTGCTGCTAGGGACAGAACCTGAACCATCTCTCCAGTCCCAGAAAACAAATGTTAAGAAAAAAATCCCCTTTAGTAACTCAGTTCTAATTACAAATAATTTACTGACTTTGATGACTAGTTATTTTGTCTTCTTTTGTACCTTCTTTACTCTGATTATTCATGGCCAGAGTGTCAGATAAAGTGAGCAGAACTCTGCTATCCTTATTAAGGCAGAGGGTCCAGGCCATGGACAAATAGCATCCCCTCTCCTTGTCCCTCTTGAGTGGTCTGTTTGCCTCCTTCACACTGTTTAGCTCAAATCAATAAAGAAGCTTAAGAAAAATCCCTGGGAAACATGGCACTGAAGTGGCCTGTGCTGAACCTGGAGGCTTCTTTCTGCCTTGCTCAAGACCTGGAGGAGCTCTGGTGTCATGGTCTTTTAAGGCGATAAAACTGGAAAGTAATAAATAAATAAATAAATAAATAAATAAATAAATAAATAAACCTGCAAAACTGAGTTAGCATTCACTTTGTCATGCACAGTGCTGGCCTTCCACTTTGCTTAGAGAGTTGTTGCTAAAATTGTCCAGATTAACTAGAACTCTACTTTACAAAGGGACACTGAACCCTGAGCAGGAACTTACCTAATATCCAAAGAGAAACAACCTTCCTCTCCCCCTTATCAGGGTTTTGCTGGTGACAGCAACCCAACTTGAAATCACAGGCACCGTCCTCCATCCTCCACACAAGATGCCTCAAAAATGCAAGCAACATCGCCAATTTCACTGGGACCCAGAACATTTCTGGGTGTTCCGGGGTGGGGGTAGAGGGAAGCAAAAGGACAAAAAGAGCAAAAAGCAAAATTGGAGAGCAGCTCTCTCTTGTGTAAGCTTTATAAGGTAGTGCTGAAAATCTACAGATAAGCATCTTAAATCAGAGTAAATTACATACTGCATGCGGGTGACTCGGTCATGGGAAATTATGAAGCTACGTGACGTCTCATTTGTTGTGCTGAAAACAAATGTAAATAAATTACAGGGAGAATCTCATTTACATGTAGAAATTCATCCCAGTGCATGACATGACTGCCGATTTTTTTATAGATACTTTGAGAAGAAATGCCACTCATTAAACTCATATCATGAGGATCAAGAGATGGGCACAGGGGCTGGGGAGATGGCTCAGTCCATAAAAATAGTTGCTATAGCACCACGATGATCAGAGTTCAGATCCCCACCAACCACAGAAGAGGTGGACAGGCGTGGCCGCTCACCTCTAGTCCCAGGACTTGGCAGGTGTAGGTAGAGGATTCTCAAGCAAGCTGGCTGGGTAGGTAGACTTGCTGAACCAGCAAGCTCTGGGTTCAGAGAGAGAGAGATCCCTGCTTCAGAATCATCGCCCTCTGCACCTGCACACACACGCACACACACACACGCACACACACACACACACACACACACACACATGCATCCAAAGACATGAGAACATGTATACATACGTATAACACACACACATACACACAAAAAAGGAAAAGAAAAAGAAGTGATGAACTTTCTTTAATGTAGGCTTTCAAAAGAAGAAAAAAAAATCTCTTTCCTAGGAGGAAAATTCTAAACCCCTACCACACTCACACAGGAGAGAGAACACAGTCTTGCATTTGCTCACAGTTCCTCTGTTTCTAACCACCCATCTGCTGCTCCTCATGTTCAGAAGGAACACTCCAAGGCACTGGTAGAGAGACCAGCCCATTGCCCAGGTGTGGGGATGCTCTATGTCGAGCTGCTCCTGGTCTCTCACACCATTCCACTCACAACTTAGAACAGCTGCTGGAGTTAATGGGACAGAATAGAGTTAACTGGCTCCTGCAGTGATCAAACCCATGACTGATGTCATTACCACTCTACTTTGACCAAGCGAGCTGCAAATCCAGGGGCTCCCATTGAATAGGAATTGGTCATCAAGTGCCCATGCTACCCTGCACCAACAAACAGGCAGCTGACCTGAAAAGACAGACAGAAAATGCTGGAGATTGATGGGACCTAAGCAGAAACCTTGAAGGGCGTCGGGTCTGGTGTCAAGCTCCTTGCCTTGCTTAATTTATCCCATTTACCTCTCCCTGACTCCTTTCAAATAACCAGGGCAAAAGCAAGGACTGAGGAAATGGGAATAAACAGAGTTACAGCACAGATGTCAGGGCAGCAAAGGGGAGAGACACCCATCAATGTGTTGAGGCCTTGGGCAGAGGTGGCTCAGTCAATAAAGTGTATGTCCTGTAACCAAGATCTGTGATCAGTCTCAAGTGTCCATGTAAAACACCCAGGTCTGATGTGATCTTGGACTCCCAGTGCTGGCAACACAGAGATAAGAGGATCCCCAGGGTTTGCTGGTCACAGGCTGAACTGACAAGTCCTCGGCTCATGAGAGACCTTACATCAAAACGGGGGGGTGGGGGGTGGGAGGGAGGCAGTTTGGAGAATGGCACCTCAGGTTGTACCTCTGCTCTCCACACACAGAAAAGTTTTGAGGCCCATTATATAAAGACCAGTAGCTAGAGCTACAAAGGAGTAGATGGCTGCTTATAGCTGTTATTCTAGACTTTGCATACCATGCAAGACTATGCCCCCTACATCAGACATAACCTACTACCTGCTGCTCTGCTTTCCAGGTCAGTCTGGAACTCAACCTCTTTTTCCTCTGTAGCTGTGACTATAAGCCCACCCTCCAACCCTTACATTTCCTCCCATCTTTTTTCTCTTCCCCATTCTAAATAGATACCACAAAAAGAAGTTTCATTTTGCTATCTACCCCACAAGGGTGAAATACAACCATTTCGTAAATAGGGATATGATGGTGCATTCAACCTCTTCCATTTGCATAAGCCTGAAGAGGTCTGAGAGTTTATTGGTTAAGGGAAAAATAAGCAGGCCATGAAATAATTATTTTTCATTGTGGCCTGCCAAAGCCATTCAGCCAAAGGCTAAATTGAGCTGCTATTGTGATTATTTGAACTGTGGAGCCAAAAGTCTTTGCCGCAAAGCATCCCAGCTGTCCTAAATTTCGTTCTGATGGCTAGTTTTCATTGTGGCTCAGATTCTGCCAGGAAAAAAAATGGTCCCCCAAATAGGAGGGTGGATACGGATGTCTTATCCAGACCCACATCAATGAACGGTTTAGGGCCATTCAGAGAACTTGATCATTAACAAATCACTTCCTGAAACTGTTATGACAGGATTCCCATATGTAAATGGCAGGACACTCATATGTACACAGTGAGGTAAGGAAATTAAAACTGAGACTTCCCGATTGTACATTATGGCAAATGAGCAGTTCCCAATGGTCCTCGTGTTTAGCAGGCTGTGGTGGAAGCATTTTTTGGGCCGCTTCGTAGGGACATAGACTGTTCTTGCCTGGCACCTTGACAGGTAAGGTCTAATAACTGGAAGATTTCATGACAGTAAAATCCAGGACTGAAGCATACAGGGTAAGCTCTGTTCGGGCAATGTGGAATCTCCAGGAGCCAGAGCAATAACTGCCCAACTAATAAGTGATGGAAAGAAGGAAGAGAAGAAAGAAGACAGGAGGGCTGTTAGCTGGGGGAGACCTCAAGACAAGTTGGTCTGTGTTCCAAGGAAACACGTACTCCTGTAGTGGTGTGTACACATTTTCAAAAGAGCAATGAGGGCAGAGGCACGGGTGTTGTCAAATCAGCTATCTTTATCCAAACCATCATTACGTTGTTTTTTTCTGCTTGGGCCAAGATCCACTTACAGTGGAGCAAAAAGGAAAGGTGGTATTTTAATGAGCACATCATTCTATCACAAGATGTACGCTGTAGAAATGTCCCTCATAGGTGCTAGTACTTGAACACTTGGTCCCCACCTGGTGCTACTATTTGGGGAGGTTCTAGAACCATAAGGGAATGTGGTCTTGCTGGAGGAAGCGTGTCAACAGGGGTGGGATTTGAGGGTTTATAGCTTGCCCCCACTTCCAGCTTGCACTCTCCCCGATTCTTGGTGCTATTAAGATGTGATCTCTCAGCCCCCGGCTCCTCCCACCTTGTGGACATGTAGTCTTCTGAGACCCTGAACCCAAATAAACTCTTCCTTAACTTGTTTTGGTCATGGTATTTTATCATAGCAACAAAAAAGTAACTAATATAGCATGCTAGGTAATAAAATGGACCACCTTTGCATGAGCCTCTAAGGCCTTCCTGCATTTTAACTTTTGGTGAATACACTACTAAGTATGTGTGCGGCCCGTGTGTTCATCCCAGGAAGACTGATGAGACCCATCTGGGAGGGATGGAAAGAAGTGGAAGGAAGGACCCACCGAAGATCTGGGAAGCCACTACTGTGGGCTGTAATCAGGGGCCTTCCAGATGAGTTTACCGGAGCTTCAAATTGCTCCCACTTTTGGTAAGATATGCTTAATGTGCCCCAAAGCCAGGTCCTCAATGCAAGGAAAGAATCTGGCGACACTCAGGTCACAAGAGTGAGGACAGACTTTTACAGTGTCTGGAGCTACTTGAGGGAAGATAAGCAAGCTACTTAAGAGCTCCATTTGTGGAACATCAATTACTAATCAAAGAGACAAGGTCTACCCATGTTCAAAGAACTCTGGAGACCCCCTTCTTCAAGATGCTTTCCTGGAACAGGAATGTGAGCCGCACTGGTGTGATACGATTTACACCCCGCATCATCCCCTCCCTTCCCCCAATTCCTAAACTAAAGATCAGAAACAGGGAAGAAAATGTTTTCTCTCTGAGCAACACAGTACCTGGAGAATCCCAATGTTGTGTCAACAGTCATCAAGTGTCAGCTTTCCCTGGCTGTTTCCTACACTAATCTGGAACCAGTCAGGACTGACTGGTTCCAGATTAGTGTAGGAAAAGGCTCCATATGTGGCAAAGGCTGAGAGGGTGAGCCACCCTTTAAACAGAGATGTTATCCACAAGACTCTGTGGGCCACTTTTCTTATTTGCAGTGACAAAATACCTGACAAAGCAATATAAGGAACGGTTTATTTTAGCTCAGAGTGTGAAGGCACGGCCCCGTTGTTGTGGGGAGGATGTGGAGGAGTGATTGGTCACCTTCTCCCCAGCCAGAAGACAGAGAGAAGTAAATGCTGGTGTTCAGCTCCCTGCCCTTCCCTTTCCTTTCCTTTTTCTTCAGTCTAGGTCCCTAGCCCAAAGGATGGTACCACTCACACTCAGGTGAGTTAAATCTCTCTGGAAACAGGCTCACAGACACACATGGAGGTGTGGCTCCTAGGAGACTGTGAATTCCATCAAGTTTCCAATCAAGATTAACTGTAACAAGAAAGCAATCAAGAAAGTAAGAAATTCTAAATGTACCATAAATCTGAAAGCTGCCTGTGGAAAATGAAATGGTTTGGGGATAAATCTTGGGGTCTAACTACCTTTAACTCTTGATGTCGTTTTAAAGCCATACATGCCTCAGGTTGGGAAAAGTTGGCATAGCATTTCTCAGGGCTATACAGATACCACCAGAGACCAAAGCCAGCAGAACCCTTCTGAGCTCAACTGCCCACACCCTCTTAATCCCCACATAAAAGAGATGAGGGCACTACCATTAACAACATGAGCATTTTCTATTGTCCGCCATCAAATGCCTTTTTCCTAATCCTTAACCTGGCTTTACTCTACTCCAGCTTTCATTTTTGCTCTGCGTTTCCACCTTCCCACTTTAATCTCACCATCTTCCTCCTCCCCGTCACTACTCCTTAGAACTTCCTTTCTAGGAAAAGGAATGATAATTCTTGTACCAAAGACTTATAGAGCACTTCCCATACCAAGAATTATTGTAAATTTTGATATTCATTATCTCATTTAATCTTACCAAGCCCTGCGAGGAAAGTACTATAATTACTGAGATTTTATTATAACGGAGCAAACCCAGAGATTAGGTGTTTCATTTGAGATTACCCAGCCAACTAGCAACATAGATACATTCTCAAACCTCCTTCCCACTTTCCATTTGAGTAAACTGGGGCATGGAGAGTTTTAGGCACCTACCCAAGTGCTCTCTGCTAATAAGAATTTACACCTAAATATGAGCATAATTGCTTTACTGTAGAGTTCATACTGAAAAACACTCACTCCTCATCTTCTTCCCTCCCTTGCTGGAGACCCTAAAACTAGAAGGCTTGAGACGGAAGGGGAGGAGCAGTCTTGAAGGCAGATTTGAGTACTTGGTTGGCCCAGATCCTGGAGCCCCACCGGGTTCCAAAGCTTATAAAGAACTGAAAGTGTTGGAGAGATGGTTCGGTGGTTAAGAGCTGAATTTACAGAGGACCTGGGTTCAGTTCCCATCACCCATATGGTGGCTGACAACCATGCATAACTCCAGTTCCCAGAGATCCAACACCTTCATCTGGCCTCTGTGGGGAATGCATGAATTTAGTGCACTTACATACATGTAGGCAAAATATTCATATACATAAAATAAAAATAAATTTTAAGAAGAACCACAGGGAACAGAGCAGGCATCCATGGAATGCTTTTGTTTGGTGAAAACAAGGCCAGGCTTACTGAGTAGCATATGTTCCTAGAGAATGGTTTCTGCCAGTTTTTAGTCATTAAAAAATAAAAGCTCAGTAGGGTGACGTCTAT